>JAJKFI010000101.1:2144696-2175937 GCA_029204185.1 Lerista edwardsae | reverse complement strand
GAGAGAGAGAGAGAGAGAGAGAGAGAGAGAGAGAGAGAGAGAGAGAGGAAACTGTGCCAGACTACATTTATTAATACAAATAGGTTTTAGGAACATGCAAATAGTTTCACTTGTAGCGATATCATTGTTGGAATGTGCTGAAGTTATTGCAGCCATGTACATTGTTCCAGGTTCCAAAATGTTCATGTAAAATAGTTACGATGACAGCAATCATAGCATATTGGACCTTCCATGTGCCAAGAGTTATCTATCACTGAGATGATGTTCTGATTTCCAACAGGAAATAGAAGCTTGCTGAAATTCTTTAGTTTTACAAGAAGGTAATTACACTGCTAACAACTGACTGTGCGTAGAAAGGACAGCCTTATCAATGGTACAATGAACCTGAATTTCTGACGTATGTATGTATAACCCAAATAACTGAATCTTACAAGCCAGATACTCCATACTTTTTCCCCCCCAGAGGTTAGCAGCAACCTCTCCATAATTCTGCCAGAGCAAACGAGGTCAGAGAGGTGATAATCCTCTTGGAATGCAGCACTTAAACACTACCCTGGTACTTGATAATTACAACATTCTAGCCTAAGGAGCCGCAGAGTGAAACCCAAATATACTAGACTGGGGAAATGCATGAATGGTCAACCGGAGTCCTAAATGAAAAGTGTCCATAATGGCATGATTGGGGTAAGTGAGGGAGTGTCGTCAGTTTCAGCCAGCTACCAAAAAGTAAAACTGTGCTAATTGTTCCTGTCTGAATTCACTGATGGGTACCAATTACAACTACTAACTAGTACCACAAAAATTGTTTTGCTACTGTTTAACTACTTTTTGGTAAAAGTAATTGGAACTACATAACTACTTTGAAGCAGTTAAGTAGTTTCAACCACTTTTTTTTAACTACTCTGCACAGTTCCTGGATTGAAAATTAAAACATGAAAACAATATTTTGTGTGCTTTGTTTTTTAGTTTTGTTCCCAAGAACACTGGTGCCAAGCTGCCTTTGCACCATCCAAACTCAGCTGGTGCAGGGGTGGTTCTTGGAGGAGGGATGGCAGGTGGGAGGGAGGAACTGAGCGGGGGTGGGTGAGCGTGCCAGCGCGGGGAGTGGAGTGGGGCTGGGATGCAGCCAGTAGGCCCCATTTAAGGCTCCATCCCCAAGCCACAAAGCCCCGATTTGGGCTGTGCTGCTTCCTCGGATATAGCACAGCCCATGCTATATCCAGAGCTGGGACTGAGCAGAAAAATTGTTCTGTTACCCTGTGTATAGCATGAAAAAAAACCTCTAGCAATTGTAAACCCAACTGTGTGATAATTTACTAACCTCTATTGTACATTTATTTAGTAAAATTGAATGCAGTTCCTCACTGTTCAAAGGGCCCAGGTTATTGTTAATATGTAGTACAATTAATGAACAATCCCTTGGCCATGTTTAGAATATGGTTAAAATTATGCCTTCAGATTGGAAATACTCTCCACAGCAGTATTTTGTTGATTGGAGACAGAAGTACTGATGATTAAAAACCTTTAAAAAAAATTATGAGGTGACATTGGATAGCAAATTTGACATTACTGTATAGGGGTACTATGGCTGTGGAGACATCAAGTAATGGAGCAAAGAGGTGATAATCCCTCACTACAAAATTTTGTTAAGACCACACCTAGAATATTACTCATCGTGACATTTTAGTTAAGAGAAATTCTTATGACAGGTTTTGACACCAAGTTGGACAAAATAAAGAGAAGGTTATTAATAATATTAAGAAGCTAGTTATATGACTGATTATGAAAAACACGAAATACGTATTCACTTTGGCCGAGATGCAGATAAATGGAGTTTGCGTGTCTGTGAACTTTGTGATCAAGGGCAGCATCACGTCAAAGGACAAGGGCATATTTTAATTGTGACTCCACTGCAGGATAGTCAAGCTAATTGAATATTATTTTGATTGGCATCACTTACAGTACATCACTTGCATATAATCTAATAATCATTTCATGGTGTCCGTGCTTACTGGGCTATTATGCTGGTGTTTCTCTGCTGTTCATGTCTGTGTGCTGACTAAAGCAATCAGCCATTTGCGTGGATAGCCATTGTATTGGCTACCACACCGGTAGCCCAGGTCTTCCACCTACGGCACACAAATTCCATTCGTGCAAGGCCTAGATAGGAGTAGGCCATAAGGTATGCCTAGTAATACCACTATGTGATATAGACTGGTGATTCTGAACTGGCATCAAGTTGTTACTCACGTAATGGACAAGACACTGGTGCAGGCGGAATACATGTGAACCTATGAACTGTAGCATTCAGGCCTACAATGAATGTGCCTCTGACTCCCACAAATATCCCTCTTTAGAGATACTTGCTTAAGAATTCAGGAAATAGAGAGAGCACCTTACATTATATCTTCAAACCCTGTAAAACTACTTATGATGAAATTGTAAACCCTGAGAGCACTGAGGGACCTTAAAAGAACCTTGGTGAATTTAGTAAGATTATCGTAAACACATTAAAAATAAGTGCCAGAATGACAGCTAAGTATCTGTTAAATTGGTACACAATGTCATGGAAGAGCACATCCTAAAATATGTGCATGCTGAATTTCCTTAAGCTCTAAAGCTTCTTTAAGCTAGACTTCTTTATACATGTTTTCCTCCACCCTTGTGTAATGGTTCTTTCCTTTTTGTGGTGTTTGATGAAGTGCAAATTTTATTTTTTTTCCCATGTTGATGGAATTGCATGTGCACAAGGCCCCCAATCAGGAATGCAAAACCAAGGAATTTCTTACCTGTAAATTCCTATTCTGGGATGAGGAAGGGTGGCATTCGAAGACCTGCGGGTATGCCCCTCCTACTCCAATAGCCAGGGCCGGCTGAAGATTAGACTCCACGCAGTAGGAGAGCATCCCAGCCCCCAGTCCAGAACTGAAGAGCCATGAGACCTCCCATGTCAGTGAATCAATTTGTTTTCCAACTCCAACTTAGAAACTTGGCTGACAAAACTTAGAAACTGGAACTCAGGTTAATAACACACACATAAGAAACATGAACAAGAAGGATGGTAAAGTAGAAAACAGAACCTAACTACCACCCTCTGTAAACTATCCCACTAGGCCATTAACCTGCCAAGCCTGGATTACAGCGGGTCAAATGCCATCCTTCCTCATTACATCCCAGAATAGAAAGTTACAGGTAAGAAATTCCTTGGTTTCTCTGGGAGGAGGAAGGGGTGGCTTTCGAAGACCTGCGGGATATATAAGAGCCGTGCAAACAGGGGCGGGCCAGGCGAGGCTATCCGCCTAGACACTCACCACCTTCTGCTGTCCTCCCTGCGACCAAAGTTCGCCTCAGCAGAAACAGGAACATCAACTCTATAGTGCTTGGTGAACAGATGCACCGAGGACCAAGTCGCCGCCTTGCAAATCTCAGATAAAGCCCACGAAAGCTGCAGAGGTAGCAGCCCCCCAGACAGAATGAGCTGTGATCCCCCCAGGTGCTACCTCCCCCAAAGACCAATAGGCCATCTGGATGGCCTCACGAAGCCACCAGGAAAGACACCGATGCTCTTTTGCCCTTAGACGCCCCCCTGAAGTTCACAAACAGTGTGTCAGTCTTTCTAAATCCTTCTGTCCTATCAACATAAAATCTTAATGCTCTGCACACATCCAGTGTGTGCCAGAGCTTTTCTTTTTGTTGTACCGGGTTTGGACAAAAGGAAGGCAATACAAGGTCTTGAGATCTGTGGAAAACTGAGTTAACCTTTGGAATGAAGGCCGGATCCGGTCTTAAAACCACCCTGTCCTTATGAAGGACACAAAGATTAGGATTGATTGACAAGGCCCCAATTTCAGAAACCCTCCTAGCTGAGGTTAATGATACAAGAAAAACCTTACCATATTTTCAAGATAAGTTCCTTCAAGGGAATCATGGCCAAGGGTTCAAAAGGTTCCCCCACTAAGGCTTCCAAAACCTTGTTCAGATCCCAGGATGGACATCTATGCACCATGGGCAGATTGAGCAAGGACACCCCCCCCCGAGGAATCTTTGATCTGAGGGTGGGAAGCAATTTTCTCCCCCCGCCCTGCACCCAGAACACTGTTGAGAGTGGCTACCTGCCTTTTCAATGTGTTGGTGCTTAGCCCTTTTTTGAAACCTTCCTGAATAAATTCTAGGATGTGTTTGATTTTAGGTTTAGTTACCCTTACCCCTTTAGCCCGGCACCAGTAGGCAAACTTTAACCAAGTCCTATTGTATACCCTTTTGGTGGATTCCTTTCTAGAAGCTAACAGAGTTGTTAAGACCTCTGAGTAGCCGAAGGACTTTAGGGCCTGCCACTCAACCTCCATGCTGCCAGGTGATACATCTGCAGGATGAAGAAGCGGCCCCTGTAATAGAAGATTCGGGACATTCGGTAGGACCCACTTGGGGCACACTGACAGTCTGACCAGGTCAGGAAACCACGGTCTTTGCGGCCACATCAGGGCTATTACTATGACCTCTGCTCCTTTTTCTCTTATTAGTCAGAACCCTTTGGAACAGGGCCAGCGGGGGAAAGGCGTAGAGCAGTCCGGTCGGCCAAGGAAGCATTAGGGCATCCATTCCCTCTGCTTCCGCTTCCAACGCCCTGGAGAAAAATCTCTGAACTTGCCTGTCGGTCCTGGAGGCAAAAAAGGTCCAATATTGGCCTTCCGAACCTCATTGTCACTGTCTGGAAGACTCTTGGATTCAGCTGCCATTCCACTTCTACGGCTTCTGTCTGCTGAGCCAATCTGCTGAAATATTGTGAATTCTGGCCACATGTTCCGCTCTGAGGAATGCCAAGTTCTCTTCTGCCCAGTCCATCAGGAGGATAGTCTCCCGTTGCAGACGACGTGACTTGGTGCCCCCCTGCTTGTTTATATAAGCTTTCATTGTTATGTTGTCTGTATTAACAAGAACATGCTGCCCTTGCAGGTGAATGCCCTTGCAGGTGAATGGGGCCAATCTGACTGCCCTTCCAGTAGATTGATGCTGTATGAAGCCTCCTCCGAGGACCATGTGCCTTGTGCCAGTGCTTCTGCCATGTGGGCTCCCCAGCCCATGAGGCTGGCGTCTGTCGTAACTATCTTCTGGTAAATTCAAACTCACTCCTGCTGACAGTCGAGCGATGTTTCGCCACCAAACCAAGCTGTCTTTCAGCCAAGGAGTAATCTGTAACTTCAAATGTTTCTGAAGTTCTATTGTTTCTTAAAGGGCATCAGAAAATCTTGTAGATATCATGAATGTGCTCTGGACCAATTCACAAGGTCTTGGCAAGACACCATCATTCCGTGAAGTGAAGCCAAGTCCATGAGGTCCATTATTCAGAGGAAGAATAGGATCCAGTATCAGACAAAGAAACTGGGCTGGGGGACCGGCAGCATTTCCCTCTCCTGGCAACCACCTTCTTCCCCTGAATGGCAGAAGTAGCCTGAGGTGACATGAGACCCTGCCGTTGCAGCTGCTGCATGGCTGTCTTCATCATACTGGTGAACTGATCCTGGGAGACAACCCCCTGTTGACTTGCTTGTCCCGCTCCTACCATATCGGAAGGGCCCACAGACCCCCTTCCTACTCATTTTCCGCCATCACGGTACTTGCGGCACTAAAAAATGGCGGGAAACTCGGCCTCCGGTTCAAGCAGTCAACCTCCGCCTCCCAGGACATTTCGCTTCAGGCGTTCAAAGTCGTCTGGGTCTCTCCCCTTGCTCACAGGCTGATACTCGGGGTCCGCGTAGCTCCCTCAGATCTGGGCCGAACAAACGTCATCGAGCCGCAGACGCTTTAGACAACGCCCCTGATTCTCCCTCAGAGGAGCATTGCAGCTGTCAGGGAGCTAGGCCATGCTAGGCCTCACGCCGGGACTTCAACCCTTTGTGCTCTGGCCCGAAGGCACTGGAGACACTCAGTGGTCACAGCGCAGCGACGACGACCCCGAAGGGGTCGCTCTTTCGCTGCAAGACAGAATGGTTAGCCACAATGACAAGGGTTTGTTAACCGTTGCATGACAGGGCCACAATTACCGGCTGCAGCAGCAGCAGCAGCACTACCCCGAGCGCGGCCTCTGCCTGCCTCTCTCTCTCTCTCTCTCTCTCTCTCCTCTTCTGGTTGTTATTCAAGAAGATAGAACAGATCGAAAAAGAGGAAAGAAAGGAGAATAAAAGTTATAGAACAAGAATAGAAGATAGAATGGGTGATTGAAAAGAATCTTGAGCCTAATCTTCTGTCGTGCTCTAAGGAGCTCGACTAGCATGACCTTGTCTCTAGGAGGCAGGGCCGAACTGGGGCTGGGATGCCCTCCTACTGGGTGGAGTCTAATCTTCAGCCGGCCCCGCCTATCAGAATAGGAGGGGCATACCCGCAGGTCTTCGAATGCCACCCCTTCCTCCTCCCAGAGAACAACCATTCACTGCCTATTTTGTATTCCCTATGAATGGAAGGAACTGGATACTGCTGGATATAGTCTGGATATAGGTTAGCTTACAACATCAAACTTTATAACTTTCAAACGCATTTTAAATTATAAGTAAAGCTTCGCAGAATGTAAAATGTCCTCGTCTCCTTGCCATGGGAAAAGCCCCAGCCGGTACTACTGGTCAACTTAGACATGCACAAGTGAAATCGCTGGTACAATTCTGTATTGCCAGATTGGGCCAGGGAAGGGGGATAGGACACAGCATGCACCAGCATCTCCTAATCCCACCTCTTCCCGGGCCCAATCACCCCACCCCATCCTGTCAATCCCTCCCCCACCCCATTCCATACCCTCTCACCCTTCCCGTCCCTGTACTATACAATGCTGAACTTTCCCATTACACTGCTCCTTACACTGGCGCAAGTGGGAAGGATGTGGCCTTCCCTCTGGCACTTCCTGAAGGTGCGCTGTCGCAACATGCTTTATGGCACGTTTGTGACAGCGCGTGCTGGTGGAGCACATGCTCCACTCACACAAACAGAGAATAAGATGGTGCCATAAGAGGTGATAGGAAATGCAGTACTAGGGTGGGATGGTAAAGGGGTGGCTGCACATGCCTTGTGGGTTCTGTTGAGGACATGCAGCTGTCTTGGTGTCTATTCTGCTCACAACATACAAGTGTTTAGGCATTTACTATTTTTTCTAATCCAAGACATATGCATCATCAGCCTATTTTAAAAGAAATGTTTTACTAAAACAAACTGTTCCATTATTTGCTTCTAGAAAAAAAAATTGAAATATTCAGAGCCTCCCTCTGACACATTCCCTGGTCAGTTTTGCAGCTGCAGCTGTCCTCTCAGATTATGTAACTGGGACTGATGTCATCTGGTATCTTTGAATGAAATTAAACATTTTATTTCTCATGTCATTCTGTGGTGCCTTCAACGGGTTGCCTCCAGCAAGTGTCTGAAGTGGTGTCAAGGTATAAAAATGGGCCAGTCAGAGCCAGTCATAATAAAAACAAAAACTATGGAATGTGGTGATTTACTTACTGGAGACAATGGAAGCAGAAGACAGAGCAAAAAGAAAATCAGAGGACAAAAACGTGCGTGGATAAGTGTTTTCAGGATGAAAATTTTAATCTTAAGACGAAAGACTTCTGTCTCATGGAAGACACATTCATTTCCTTTATAAGGAACCTTGATAAATTCAACAGGGCAATATACAGAGCATCTTGAAGAGCTTGGATTTGGCCTTATACCATGCAATGGGTTATTTGAAGAATGTAGTTCAGCTGCCAACCACTCCTGAAACTTTCCAGCATTGGGCTGCCTGGTCACTGTGGGAAGTTCTGCATCACTGGGGCAAAATTCAGCCAGGAGAGGGTCATGATGGGAGGCGGGGAGGCTACAGGAGGGGAAGGATCCAGCAGCAATGGCACATGCCGGATCCTACCCACCATTTTCGCTGCCTCCTCTCTCCCACCTCAGTCTTGCACTAGCAAAATTGCTAGCATAGGCCTGAAGGGGAACCATTGTGGGTCAGGTTGCTCAAGCCGGGGTAAAGGGATATAAATCTCCTTTTCCTGCAGAAGCCTTCCAATCCCTCCCCCCACAAAAGCTGGATACAGAATGCCAGTATTTGGCATGGCGGCATCAACAGGGGAGGGAAGGATAGAATTGGGCTCTTAAGAGGCATTTGTGAATGTGGGCTGCAATTCTTAACCAAGTGAATATTTTGGGAGGTGTTTAAGTTTTTGCTGATTTTATTTAGAGAAAATAAGTTGTGGATTGCAAGTGTGGTAACCCATCCTGCAGTTCTTACTTGTATCACTAGATCTTTCTCGGATAATGCGGAATCTCATAGACCTTAGTGGAAGGATGTTTGCAAGTGAGGGTTACTCAATGGTAATAAGCAGATTAAGGATTAGTGAGTGAGTAAGATTCCAGGAATTGTTCCACTGTTACCAGAGTTTGGGGATGTGTGAAAATAGAGAATTCAAAGGAATGTGCCCATAAAACCTTTCCAGATTTGAACTGTTGTTGCACAGTGTGTATTTACTTTGGAAAATGACTAATTAGAAGTCAGCAGTGAAAAATGTACCCGTTTCTTAATGTTATTCCCCAAACTGCCTAAAACAAAAGGACTCCGGGGAGAGAGAGCGAGGAAGGAGGAAATGTGAAAACCCTCTTACCGACTCCCAGCAGGTACCACCAATTCTTACGTTCTAAACTGCATTATGACATCACCAGGGAGCTTGACTGAGGTCAAGAGCTTGGCAGGAGAGTTTCGCAACTGCTAAATCAACAGCAATCAGAACTGTAAAACCAACATGCTTGCCACCATAAAATTTAAAAGAGCTTATTGTGCCTCAAACACAGCAGCAGGTTTAATAGAAAAGTAGACATGTTTATAGCCTCAGATTTACAGCATGACTTATAAACACCTTATTACTTAGAATCCAGTCTGCTGCCCTAGAAACTAAGAATGTTACTTTGTTGAGAAGAAAGATTTGTTGACAGAAATGCCTTGACTAAGTTTGCCATTGTGGTTAACCCAAATGCATTTACTGCTGAGAAAGTAAATAAAAGCAAACAAGATGTCTCTTATACCACAATACAGGAAGGTTCAAACCTGACCAAACTTTATGCTATGACATAAATATGCTTAATGTTTATGGAATGTTTAGGAGTCATCTCTCAGGTTGGGCTGCAAGTCTCAGGTGAGTCCAGTTACAAGGGAATGTGTTTTCTAGGGCTTAAAGATATCGGGAAACACATCGCCTCTAGCATCCCAATCCTATCCTGGCCTGGCCCAATGTATACAGAGGCGCTGGTGCAGCATCTGCTGATGAGATTGCAAAGAACTTTGTGAATATAGTGGATCAGATCTGGCACAACTTTGACTCCACATTAGGGGTACTGAATGATATTGCTTCGGCACCTGCCCATTCTACCTTCTGGGATTCGTGCCAGCTTGTAGAGCATAAGGGTATGGGCAGGATTCTTTGGACTGAGAGACTGTTTGCTTGCCTGTTTGGGCCTTGTCCAGCATCAGAGGCATAGGGAGGGTGCTGTGGGGAGACAAGAGTGTGGTGGGCGCTGACTGCGGCAGGACGCAGCAGCACAGAAAAACCCATGTGCTTTTCGGGCCCTCCTGCCCTCCCTTGCATTTGGATCACTCCTAAATGGAGCAATTCCGGGCACATGGAAGTGTGGCCGGGTGGTGCAGAGGGTGGGGCGGCAGTGTTGGGGGGTTGCGTGGTGATGTCGCCCCACCGCCTGGTGCTCTGCGAGCCAGGTATAGCTCTGTCCAGCATGGCTTATCAGATTTACCTGGCCAGGACTTGCTGAGCAGACAACAAGGGTGGTGAATTCATCTCTAAGGGAAGGATTGATGCCACTGGCGGATAGCAGTTTGCCCCCTTCTGAAGAAACCCTCCCTTGGTCCAACCATATTGGATCATTTCCAGCCAAACATCCCATTTTTGGGCAAGGTGATAGAGCAGGTAATGGCATGCCAGCTTCAGAGAGTCCTAGAAGAAGCTGATTATCTAGATACATTTCAACCTGGCTTCAGGCTGGGGTTTGGGGCTGAGGCTGCCTTGGTTACATTGGTTGATAACCTACACTGAGGACTGGACAGGGGGAGTGAGCCCTACTGAACTTCTTGGTGGTTTTTGACACCATTGACCATAGTGTCTTTGGATCAGTTGGCTGACTTGGGGCTTGAAGGCACTGTGTTAGGGTGGTTCCAATCCTTCTTGGCGGACAGATCCCAGATGGTGCTGCTTGGTACCCTGGCCTGTGAGATGCAGGGTGCTACAAGATTCAATTCTATCCTCCATCCTGTTTAACATTTTTATGAAGCCACTGAGAGAGGTAATCCGACAATTTGGATAGGGGGTTGTCAGTATGCTGCTAACATTCAAGTCTTTCTCGCCTTTCCACTAGACTCCAAGGTTCTGGTTGAGGTTCTGGTTTGCTGCCCAGGACTGGACCATTCAGATGGGATTGGATATGGGCAAACAAGCTGAAGTTAAACCCTGATAAGACAGAGGTTCTCCTGATCTGGAAATCCACAATGCAAGTATTGGACTATCATCCTATTTTAAATAGGGTTGGACTTCCTAGGAGCAGGTCCAGTCTGGGGGGTTCTGCTGGACGCACAGCTGCTCCTGGATTCATATGTGCTGTCTCAGCAACAATCATACCCAAGTCATTCAGATCTGGCCATGGTGACCCATGCCTTAGTGATGTGTAGATTAGATTTCTGCAATGCATTCTATATAGGACTGCCTTTGACGACTGTTCAGAAACTGAAGTGAGTGCAGAAGTGTATGTTTGTAGGGACTTGTCAGGTTTGACTCAGCCAGGTCACTGCTCCAGCAGCTACAATGGCTAACAGTTTGTTTCCAGGCACAATTTAAGGTACTATTATTAACTTTTAAGGTCCTCTATAGCTCGAAACCAGGATACTTTAGGAACTTCCCATATAATTCATTCCATCCTCTGACACAATGGGGTGGGGGCTCTTTTAGCTGTGTCTCTGTTGATTATGGTGACAGGGATGGCAACAAGGAATAGTGTCTTCTCAGTGGTGGCACCTCACCTTTGGAACTCCCTTCCCTGGAATTAAGAACTGATCCCTCTTTGGAGACCTTTCAGCAGGGCCTTAAGACATTTTAGTTTAGATTGGCCTTTAGTGGCAAATGTTGACTTGGGCATGGCTCTGGGACTAACTGCTTAATTGGTGCTTGATCAATTGAAACGTTTTTGTTGTTTTTACTGTTTTTATTCCGGTATTGTTTTTAATATGTTTGTAAGCCACCCTAGGTGTGCTACTGGGGGAAAGGCAGGATAAAAATGCATTAAATTAAAAAAAAAACTGTTTAACTTTGCAATGCCATGAACCTCAATGGCCCTACTCAGATCTGCATCTGCTCTTTGGTTGGTGTAAATCTGAGTGGGTCTGGGGGTATGTGTCAAGGCCAGGCCATAGGCATAGGATATTAGCAGAGCTCCTCCCACTGATATTCACCCCTAACCTGCCCTGGACACGCCCCCAGCTGGCCCTGATCTCCCCGAATGTCCAAGGCCTAGATAGAACTAGGCCAAAGGTGTATTCATGTCCCAGTCTGGCCCACTCATGAGAAAGGGTGATGCAGCTGCTTTAAGTGTGGGCTGGCAAGAGGTGGCAGACTGGCAAAGGATATCAACCCACCAGACTGCTCACCCACTCAACTCTCAGGCTATGAGTGGCTTAGCTGGCTTGGAGCAAAAAAAAACCTAGCAAAACAAAATCAGTTCCCTAAACACATCTTGCTAGAAATATAGTCCCTACAGCTAGTTACTTATGTTGTTCCAAAACTGCTGGCCTTCTACACTTGCTGGAGAGGACATGGGTGTGCTTTTGGTGAACCAGCAGTTGGTTCCAATGGCAGTCCTGGCAAAGTGCATTCAACTATCCTTAATTGCTTAAGAACATTAGGTTTGCTTACATTATAAGACCATCCAGTCGGATGAAGGGAAACCACCTAGCTACTCCATCCTACCCCTTTATCAAAACAAGTGGGCTTGGCTGCCTTATTTATGGGCACATGCCCATCTCAGTAGGGAAGCTGGCTAGGAGCAAATGTCTCATATTTGGGGAAAGCCCAGACATAGAGAAAGAATGTTTGGGAATGGCATTTCAAACAAAGGACAAAGGCTACCACAGAAGGGTGTCCCAGCAGTTTTTAGGATGCTATGCCAAATCAGAATCCTCCAGGGAATTGGATTCTTGAAGAATAAAAATAAGGGAGAAAACAGGACATTTATCACCAATACGTTTTTCCAGAAAACTAACATTTTTGTGCCAAATTCTGGTGTTTGCATCCTGAAACAGACCATGCTCTGAAAGCTTAAGCATCCGTCCTGACGGGAAGGGATATCATTTGTTGGCACTGTACATGCAGTTCAGGAGTCCTGTTTACATTCCAACCACAAAATGCAGATGTTCTCCCCACCCCTCTCTTTGCAGCTCCTTTAAATCCATATGCATGTATGGATAGGAGGAATCCAAAAGAGTGATCCATGTATAAGGTTGCCATATTGTCTGCTTCATCAGCTTTTACCAGATTCTAGGCATCCCATTCAATGTCTGTTTGGCCAGCCGGATTTCCGGATTCTGTTGTTATTTTCTTTTTTAAAGTTCTTAGCTGCTCTGAAAGCCAAGATATTAGCCAAAGCATATAAGCAGTATTTTGTTTAACATTTTGTTGCCATTTTTCATTTTTCTATTGAATGAGGAAAGATAGAGCTGGGATTGACATGTAAGAGAAGCATTCAGATTGCTGTCCCTTCCTGTCCTGTGCCCCCCCACCCACCCACACGCACAACGGTAGCAGCAAAAACAGGAGCCCATTGTTAAGATTCATGTCTTCTTTCATTTTTTGAAATGACAGTGGTGCGCATGGCCCTCTGTGTCCAGCTTGCAAGCTCAACACATGTGGCTTCAGATGAACATCCCCTTCTCCCGAGGTGACTCCAGCAGTTGCCCGCAGGAAGCAATGGTACCCATTTTGTCATCGCTGCTCCTAAGGGAGCCCAGCAGCTTAGCTTGCCCCTTTGCTATAGTCTGAAAGGTGTTCTGTGAAGGTGATTCTTGGCTGGAAATTTAAACCCGTGACAGCTTTATCAGTAACCAGCATATTAACTATTAATAAGAATAAGAATGTTGATATACGACTTTTAAGAAAAAGGTTCAGACAGTGGTTTACAGACAAAATCAAATAATTAAAAGCCCCCCACATTGCAAGGCTGTTGTAAGCTACTATCTTTGTGGGGGGGGGAAGCCTAACAGGTCATTTCCTTAGTGCAAAATAGCATGGTTGGGGGAGGGGAAACCATTTGGATCGGAAATGTAGCAGGGTGGTACCTGATGCTTAATCTGCCAGCAGACACTTTATTTGCAAAGTTAGTAAATGATTTACATAATATGCAAATTAGACTGCATGGATTTAGTCAAATGCCCCCAAAATTGCCATGGTCACACCCCAGACATCGCCATGGCCACGCCCCCTGATGTGACCACGCCCCCTGTCATCACTGCCCGGCCTCAGGAAGGGGCGCTGCGGCCTGACAGCAGCCTCTCCCAAGGCCTGGTTGTGCGATTGCCACAGTGATCACACGGCCCGGCCCAAAAGGGGTGCTACGAGGCCGAGCATGCGATTGCCACCGCCCAGCCTCAGAAGTGGCTGCTTTGCATCGCGGCTAGACGTTGCAAGGCAGCCCCGCCCCCTTCCAAGGCTGCCCCACCCCCTTCCAAGGCCGGGGTGGGCGAGCCAATGAGCTTCTTCCTGAGCCTCCAGCGACGCCTCAGGAAGGAGCTCATTGGCTCGATCGTGCTGCCCTTGGCTGGGCCGCCACTGGGCCGGGCACACTCCCGGCACAGCACCGAACATGGGGGTGCCCTGCTCTTTGGGGGTGCCCAACATTGTGGGTGCTGAGCACCCATTGCAAATTATTGTGGGTGCTGACAGCATACTAGCACCCACAGAGTTGGCGCCACTGAGTGTGTGTATGCAAAATGCAGTTCAAATATCAAATCTTTCACTGTCAAAACAGTAAAAGTATTGTAAATAGCAATAAACTATTATAATTATAATTTATAAATTATAACAGTAAGAGCTCAATCCTATCTAACTTTCCAGTGCTGATGCCACCTTGCCAACAGGGCGGGCACTGCATCCTGAGGTGAGTCCTGGAGGCCTCCTCAAAGTAAGGGGACATTTTACATTGGGGCTGCATTGCAGCAGCATTGGTGCCAGAACGTTGGCTAGGATTGGGCCTTAAATTATATAAAACAGTAAGTTACAGCGTCTGCATACAGAAATACAACAAAGATCATCTCCACAGAAACAGGTCACATGTGGTATTGGAAAAGGCAGGAGATACCCCGAGGAGATAGGGAATGGTATCAGCAATGGCCCCTTGTCCCAGATAAACCAGGGATTATAGGGTTAACCCCCAAGTTCTTTGCAAGCCTCAGGAGCACAGATGTAGGCTGATGAGGCCCCTGGCAATGAAGGGAGGTTAGCACAGGTGCAGATGGGTGTGGCTGATGCTAGAGCCTGCCTAGCAACAGACACTGATTGGCTGGCCTCAGTATAAAGTGGGAGGCAGGAGCTGGAGTAAAGGACCTGGGTAGGTGCTGGAGGATGGCACCAAGTAAGTGCTGGATGGATTAATAAAGAAAGGGTGATTAGCACCAGGCAGGTGTAGGTAGGTAGGCAGGCAGGCAGGCTGGCAGGCAGGCAGGCGGCTGAGTGGACTGACTGATGGAGTGCTGGCTGGACTGCCTGCCTAAAGGACTGTTGGACAGACTGGATGGATTGCTGGACTGGATAAAGGAAGGTAAGATTATTTTGGGGGAATAACCATTGGGAGTTGTTATATGGCTGCCACGCCCCTGGAGTCACCAAGTGGAAGAGGCAGTTGTGGCTTAGGCAAGCTGACTGCCTATTGTTTGGCAGTGGGGTTTGTTGGTGCTTGACTTAGGGTAGTTTGGAGCTAAGCCAGTGATGAGGGCAGTCTGGAGGAGGCAAAGCTGCTGGAAGAGAGGAGGCCCAGTGGGTGAATAAACCCCCTCCCTCTTGCCTATCTCTGGGGCTGCTCTGGAGGGGAAACTAGTTAGCCTATTGCGGGTATTAGAGCCTTTGGGGAGGCCCGGCAGGAAATTTGGCAGCACACATGTCCAGAACTGTGTGACTCAGCTTGACAACTACTGCAGGAAACAGGCCAATCCATCTGGTTATCTTTTTCTTTTTTGCCCCATGGTAAATATTGCATTTTCTGCAGACTAGATCAAAAATGAGGTCTAGTCATTCCTTAGGAAAGAATGTAGACAATTTGTATTCCACCACCCTTTCTCTACAAATTCAAATTTCAAGCAATCTGTTTCTTTTGAAATAATGACAATCAAGAACTTCTGTGGCAAACAGTGAAAGGAAAATATGAGCAGTGAAACCCTTCTGTGGGAACCAAGTTCAGGGCCCAATCCTAAGCCATTCCAAAGGGGCATGCACTGCATCCTGTGGTGGTGTGGGGCAGTCGTGGAGGCGCCCTCAAGGTAAAGGAACATGTTCCCTCACCTTGGGGCTGCATTGCAGCTGCTGAAAAGTTGGGTAGGATTTGGTCCTCACAGAGGGAATATCAAATATGTAGTCTAGAGATTTAAAAAATTCTGCACAGTTCAGGGAATAGGAATAAAGGAAGTTAAATGTTAAGCTGCATCCCTGTGGAGTGACATAAATCTGGCCTGCTGGTGTTTACTTTATTTACTATTAAAATTTAATCTTAATATAATTAGACATTCATTCTTAAAAGACATCATGGAAAATTGGATTTAAATGGATGGCTTGGAGAATGAGACATATGGCCCACATTTATTGACAATAAACAGGAATTATGCAAGCAAACCCTCACACACCACTGTGAAAATGTGCCCTTTTCAACAATTCATCAGTTAAATATGTATTTACAATCTTGTTTTTCCTGTTTACATCAGTCCAGAAATAGCCTCAATTCCCATGTCTTCCTGTCTAGTTACAAACCTAAAAAATGTAGAAAGAACAACAAAAAACCCCAAGCATCTACCCTATTACAAGTCTTCAATACAAATATATTACATATATTTGTAGTAGTCTGGGGAGTGCCTTACCAGCTTTGACTTTTCCAAGCATACTTACTTGGAAATAAAGTCTATTAATTTCAGTTACACTTCCCACCAAGAAACTTTGCTTAGGATTGAAACCTGAATTACCGAACAATGTGTACAATTTATTTATAGATGAGCATAGTAGAAATCGAGCCAGATATTTTATTTATTTCAAAGATTTTTGTCCATACCTATCCTCTGCCAGGGCAGATGCCCAAGGTGGCTCAGAATTAAATTATTTTATTGGGGAAAAAATAAGCAATAAAAATAAAATATAAATAAAAACAGTGTAAAAATAAATAAAAATCATTGGAGGATGGCAAACTATTTACAGTGCAGGTTCTGCTGCAGAGGTACAAGAGGCAGACATGTTAACACCAAATGCCAGATGACACAGAAAAATCTTGAGCTCTTGCCGAATGCCACGAGGGAGGAGGAAGATCTTAGCTCCCCCCAGTAGGAAGTTCCACAGTTGTGGTGCCACTACAGAAAAGGCTCGCCCCCATGCTATCAGCCCCTGACTTGGGAGACTTGGGAGAAAGATGGCACTCACAAGAAGGCCCCCTCAGATTACTTAAGAGGGAGGGCTGGAATGTAGGGGTGAAGGAGGACCCTCAGGTAGCCTGGACCTGAACCGTGAAGGGCTTTAAAGGTCAAAACCAGCACCTTGAATTGGGCCCAGAATGGGCAGCCAGTGCAGTCATTGAAGCAGCAGTCTGACCGAATCAAACCACCTAGTTCCCATAACCACCCTGGCAGCCAAAGCTGGGCAAATGCACTGAAGAAGTATTGGCTGCCAGCAAGAGCAGAGGCGTGGCTTGGGGGAATTTTGAGGGTGTGGCTTGAGGGCTCGAGGGTGAGCCCTGCTCTCCCTCTCTTGCACACTTGATTGCGTGCTGTTACTGACATCCACCTGCCGGCCGTTTGAGCAGCCTGAGTTTTCCTGGTTGCCTGTTAGGGCCAGGTAGGAATTTTCTATTCACCTAATTGGCATTGGTGGATAGTTTTCTCACTTACCCCAGATTGTTGGGGACTGTGTGATGCTGTCTCTTGATCTCATTAACAACTTGGTCACTTTTCTTGGCAGGTAGTGCGGGTTCGAAGGCAGGAGCAGGCCTCTTCACTGTGCACCTTGAGTCAGCAAGTGCAGGGGTAACCCATTTCCTCTCCTCAGGGGCCCAGCGGCATGAGGAGAGGGAAGGGTTGCCCCATGCCTGGATGGCAAGGGTTGCCTCAAAGGCTCAGCAGCATGGGGTGGCCCTACACAGTTTGGCTGCCTTGGTCCCCTCGGGGGTTGACTATCGTCACCTGTATAGGGGTGTGGCTTGGACTCAAGTGTTAACAACTAGGGGGCCAGATGTATCTCATGCCCCTTGTATGTCTTTGCCTTTGCACTATGCTTGCGTCGCAGCAGTTAGAAGCTGCTAGAGCTGCAGATCTCAAGCTTCTATATTTCCTGCTGCAAATATGTTAATAACCAGCTTGGTGTCTTGGGTGCTCTTTGGTGGGGTGCACAAACAAAGTCGTTTGTGAACAGTTCTGGTCGCCACACCTCAAAAAAAGATACAGGGGAACTAGAGAAGGTGCAAAAGAGAGTGTCCAGAGGGCTGGGGCACCTCCCATATGAGGAAAGGCTACTTGAATCTACATAATAGAAAATAATGTTGCTTTTCTCTTCCTCCCCTCCTGAAACTTCCCCTATCCTCTGTGGTGTCCAGTGGCAAAGCTAAGGGGATGCAATTGCACCAGACAACAAGCTTTAGGGGGACAACAAGCTGAATTTTGACACCAGTGGCCAAAATTGTGAAACCTTGGTATGTATGAATAATACCATCATGTTATATATCACTGGAAAGGTAATTTAATGCAGAATGCAGTGAAACAAACCAGAATGCAATTATCTTCATTCTATCAAAAGCTTTGGCCAAGAAACAAAATGTAAAAATTGTGGTTTATTAAAATCATGTTATATATCATTCTACATGGAATTTCATGCAGAATGGAATAAAACAAATCAGAGCACAATATCTTCATTCTGTCAAATGTTATGGCCAAAAAACCCAGACACCGAAAATACCACTGCAACATCAATTCCTGATGTGACATCATTTCAGGGGCATCATTTTCCTCTGCACCAGGCTACATTTTAAAAGGACTGCTGCTCAGGCCTCACCTCATTAGCTATACCACTAATGAGGTGAGGCCTGAGCAGCAGACCTTTCAAGGGCTGGAGATACACTGCAACTTAAAATAGCACTTGTTATTTTAAAATATCTAACAATTTACATTTCAGGTCCTAATTAAGCATTGCATGCAGATACACCCAGCGGCGTCATGCAGCCGGAACACTGGGCGGGAGGAATGGGTGAGCCCCCGCGGGGTCGGGGAAGACGGCGAAATGGACCGGAACGCAACAGGCAGGCTGCTGCTCACCCGTTCCTCCCGCCCAGCGTTCCGGCTGCATGACGCCGCTGGATACACCTAACAAAACTATGTTTTAGTTTTATCTTTAAAATACTGTAAGATCAGTTTACATTCCAATCCCAAAGAAGGGCAATGCCAAAGATTGTTCAAACTACCGCACCATTGCACTCATTTCACATGCTAGCAAGGTGATGCTCAAAATCCTACAAGCTAGGCTTCAGCAGTATGTGAATCGAGAACTACCAGATGTACAAGCTGGTTTCCGAAGAAGCAGAGGAACTAGAGATCAAATTGCCAACATTCACTGGATCATGGAGAAAGCCAGAGAGTTCCAGAAAAACATCTGCTTCTGCTTCATTGACTATGCTAAAGCCTTTGATTGTGTGGATCAAAACAAACTGTGGCAAGTTCTTGAAGAGATGGGAGTACCAGACCACCTGATCTGTCTTCTGAGAAACCTGTATGTGGGCCAGGAAGCAACAGTTAGAACTGGACATGGAACAACCGACTGGTTTCAAATTGGGAAAGGAGTACGACAAGGCTGTATACTGTCACCCTGCTTATTTAATTTATATGCAGAGTACATCATGAGGAAGGCTGGGCTGGATGATTCACAAGCTGGAATCAAGATTGCTGGGAGAAATATCAACAACCTCAGATATGCAGACGACACCACTCTAATGGCAGAAAGTGAGGAAGACTTAAAGAACCTGCTGCTGAGGGTGAAAGAAGAAAGTGCAAAAATTGGCTTGAAGCTCAACATTAAAAAAACTAAGATCATGGCCACCACTCCCATCACTTCCTGGCAAATAGAAGGGGAAGAAATGGAAGCAGTGACAGACTTTATCTTCCTGGGGTCCAAGATCACCGCAGATGGTGACTGCAGCCAAGAAATTAAAAGACGTTTACTTCTTGGGAGGAAAGCTATGGCGAACTTAGACAACTTAATAAAAAGCCAAGACATCACCCTGCCAACAAAGGTTCGCATAGTCAAAGCGATGGTTTTCCCAGTAGCAATGTATGGCTGTGAGAGCTGGACCATAAGAAAGGCAGAGCGCCGAAGAATAGATGCTTTCGAATTATGGTGCTGGAGAAGACTCTTGAGAGTCCCCTGGACTGCAAAAAGGTCCAATCGGTCCATCCTACAGGAAGTCAAGCCTGATTGCTCCCTGGAAGGACAAATCCTGAAGCTGAAGCTCCAATACTTTGGCCATCTCATGAGAAGAGAGGACTCTTTAGAAAAGACCCTCATGCTGGGAAAGATTGAAGGCAAAAGGAGAAGGGGGCGGCAGAGGATGAGATGGTTAGATAGTGTCACCGAAGCGACGAACATGAAATTGGGCGAACTCCGGAAGCTAGTGGAGAACAGGGAGGCCTGGCGTGCTGTGGTCCATGGGGTCGCAAAGAGTCGGACACGACTTAGCGACTGAACAACAACAACAACTGTAAGAGTTTCTTCAAGAACAGATGCCATAGAGCGGAAAAGTAGGAAGGAGAGGAGAGGCTTCATCCCTTCTCTAGCTGTCCTGCTCAGGTATGATTTCAAACACCTTTCTCTGAAGGTAAACATGTTTGGCATGCTGCAAGATAAAACCACTTTGGGAAACAACTTGGGAAAAAAAAGCAACAGGCCAGAAAGTACCCTTTCTTCCACTTCTTTGCTCTACATCTCTGCTTCCAGTAGGGTTTTCAAGAAAAGGATGTTTGGCGTTTTATCGCATGCAGTTGCACAGAGTATTAGGGGTCCATCTTATGCCAACATTCAATTGTCAATAACTTTTACACAAAATCTGCAAACTATAAATCCGACAAGCTCATGCTAGAAACCACCTACTTACAATAGTTACAACTATTGCTGTGCATTGCAGCCAGTAGAGGTCTCTGCACGGGATTCACCCTGCTAATCCTGGCCAGTTTGTATTCAGAAAAAGGAAGCTGAAACTGACCAGCACCTGCTGTAATAGCTCCACATTAAAAATATTTTGAAGGTATCCCTTATCTGGATTCAAGTTTGCTTCTTTTAAGTAAAGAAGAGCAGAGGAAATTCTGTTTAAGAGAGCAATGCTCAAGCTAGCGCGAGATATTCAGCAGGGCTTCATTCTATATGGTGTTCATAAACCACGATTTCAGACACTGTGCTAATTCAGCAGAAGCTGTGGGCAAAACTGGCTTGCATGAAACGTGCACATTCAAACAAGGGGGGGGGGGAAACTTGGAATGCCCAGTTCTGAAAAAGAAAATAATAAAGAGGGATTGGATTTCACTATTAACTCAATGCACCTTTGATCAGATGGAAGCAAAAATGTTGCTAGCATGCAAATTCCATTCTTCCAAAGAAAAAATGCTTCCATTTTAATAAAGAAAAATTTATACTTTAGTCAATATATATTGAAAAGGGGGCAAAATAATTTAATCCTGTATAATTCTTCAGTTTGTAATCCTCAGTATCTACATACAGTGAGACTTGGGCTAAATAAAACATGCACACAAATGCAAGCTGCCAAGGTTTGTGTTTTCAACTAGAAGTGCCTCGGTTCTTAAAAAATTGTCACAGTGGATAGGTATGTGGTCCTGGTTGGAACTGAAGTACATGGAAAGGGGAAATGATGCATAGTGTGGAGTAGTTTTTTATCCTCTCTCACAATGCTAGAACCATCCAATGGAACTCACTGGCAGACAGAACACAGGAGGCACTGCTTCACTCAACACATAATTGTGCTGTGGAGTTCATTGCCACAAGATGTGGCAATGGCCACTAGTTTGGATGTACAAACTGATGGAGAAATACTAGTCTTACATTATCACTTTGAACATAAGAATTATATCTGTGAGCATGTTTTAGAGCAGAGGTTCCAAGATTGTGGGTCGTGACCCACCAGGGGAACTGGAAGCAAGGCATTACCCCTTAAGGGGAGTGGCCCTGCTCTGAAGGCAACAATGGTGCCGCAGCAATCATGACACCTTCACTGTCAAGGGGCTTGTTTCTTACCTTGGGGGCAGCGCTCGCCTCCTGCAAGGTCCTGGAGGATCGCAACCCCCTCTGATCTCCTCCGTGGCTGCCATAAATAGACCTTATCTCCAATCAGCAGCTATGTCCAGTTTTCATGGGAAAACAAGCCTCCAAGATTCTGCAGGAGGCCAGCACTGCCCCCAAGGTAAAGAAGACAGCCCCTTGGTAACATGGTTGGGTATAGTTTGGTCACCCTGGCCCTGGAGCATCCTCACCCTTTCGTCTTTTGTGTTCCATGGGCAAGAAAGTTTACAACATGCAGGTGTGCCCCGGTATCCACTGATTTGGTATCCATGGTTTCAGTTATCCACAGATACCATGGATATGGGGATGCCTATTAAAAGAATAGGGGAACACAAACATAGTTTGCACAGTTTGCAGCAAAACTACCGATGTTCCCCTATCTTTACAAAGGTGTCCCCAGTATCCACAGTTTCACTTTTCCATGGGAGGATCCAGAATGGAACCCCAGCGGATACCGGGGCATGCCTGCACTTAGTGCCTCTCTTTTTTCCTCCCTCTGTGATAGTTATGTGCAAGTCTAGGACCCAAGGTCTAAGTTTCCAAGTTTTAGGAAGTGGCCTGAAGATTAGTCCTAGGCCTCAGGCTCAGCATACAATTTTCCCTAACCAATCCATCAAGAACAAGGAAGTTTCCCCCTTCCAATTAGTTTCCTTCTTGGAGGCATGGGACATTGGTTAGAAATGACTGGACAGGCAAGCTTCTCCTACCACAAGTGAGTGAAGTAATTTCACCACCCACTGAGGCATTCATTACTTGCCTGTAGTCCAATTTCAAACTACAAAGAACCAAGGCTCAGCATCAAGCCTCTTGGTATTCTTCCACTTCTCTCCCTCAGTCGTTCTCCTCTCCCCCTTCAGCAAAAACCAATGGTTCTTCAGCCTCCGCTCCTTCTAGGTAACGCTTCTCTCTTATGCCACTATCTGCTGCATCTTCCCTTTGTTAACATTTCCTCTTTTCCCTTTCTACCATTTGGAACAGCTTCTTGCCATGTGCAGAATTGAAGTCTGTGCTAAGATGCCCATTTGTTGAAGTGTGGATTGAAAAAATACTTGTCAATGTCTTATAGAAGTAGATTTCAGTATTGGGGGAGGATGGTAGTTCTTGTATTTCTGTAAGCAATCAATAACATTCCAAACAGGTTTTCCCATCTGCCCATCACTGTCTCTGCCTTCTTTAATAGCACAATTTGGATAGGAAAGTAGGTAAGCTAATTCCATCGTAACAGCACTGGCCTTGTTATTTTGTTTTTCTTGTCCTCTTTCTACAATGCTACACTACCGCCATATGCATGGCATTTGCATACAAGTCCTCCCCCTTCCTTGGGCTACACACATAAAGCACAAAAATGTACAACCTGAAGTTCTGGGTATATTACCAAAGGAAACAGTTTTACTTAAAATCTTGTTTTTGCCAACATATTTTCAAAGTATCTGGAGTGAAGTCAAACCACAGTGGCTTTCAGCTGTGTTTCCTTTTACTATTTCCCCAGGTTCTCCCAGCACAGCACTCTGTAACTGAATATTTTTGAAGGAGCTTTTTAAAAAAATAAGACTGCACAAGACAGCTTGTAGCTTTAAGAATTACTCCTCTGGGGCCTTAAGCCATGAATACAGGGGCACTCTACTGCCAATCCTGAAATCATTGCAACTGCAAGTTGCTGCCAGAAGTAGGGAACTAATATAACATGATGCATTACGAACAATCAATCATAAGAGATTAAAAGGTACTTTGTCTTACTTGCAATTTTATCTAATATATCTTGTTCAGGGTTGCACTATGGATCAAATTAAATGTGACTTTAATCACATTATTGGCCGTGGGGTGCTTGCTTTTTCTTCTGAAAACAGCAGGTGCAGAGGTCCTGATCTGGACCAGGAATGTGGCATGAGTGACAGCTTGATATGAAGCCTATTCTCCACTGAGGTCTCCGTTTGGATCAGCCCAGACCCCCGACCCCCTGCATATTATCTGTCATGGAAAATAACTTTGATTAACTTCATGCCATCTCCCCCACTTTGCAAAGAGCACTCTTACCGCACAATCTTATGCATGTTTACTGATAACTAAGCTACAGATAACACTGGTGTGCCACAAATGATCCACAGGTGTGCCATGGGAGTTTGGGGAAGGGTCACTTATTAGTTGGGCCATTAGGGGATGTCAGCCCCAGCGAGCAGTGCAGTGTGCCTTGTCAATTGTCGAAAAACTAATGGTGCGTGCCTTGACAATGTTAGTGCATCGTGAGATGAGAATGGTTGAAAATCGCTGTCTTAGGTCCATGGGCCTAACTAGATATGACAATAAAGATGCATGAATGAATTTACACCTCTTAAAAAGTTTTTGCAAGTAGCAGCCACTTGGGAAGTCCAAAATGAGACTGGTAGAAGTGGAGGGGGTTGACTTTTCCCTCACAATATTTTTCCAATGAAAACTGTATCAATTTCAGCTGCTGTTTTCTTCATAAGTAAAACATACATGCATATTTATGCTTATTAGAAGAACAAATAGAAGCTGGAAACTATTTTAATTAAGAAAAGAGTTCTGGGGAAAATTTTCCCCTCCCCACACATGTAATCCAAATCAGTCCTTTCTACATCTACTATTTGAATAATTTTAAAGAGACAGAGGTGTATTCAAGCACATCCATTGTCATGTCTAGTTGACACTGTGAACCCAAACTAGGCAAATTCAAATACATAGCAATAAAATTAACTGAAAAGAATGTACATAAGGAGCATTTATGATTATAATTAAGGTTAATGAAATTGAATGTATTATGAAACGCTGTTAGCAATCAATTGTAATCACATTCCATTGGATCAACAAGATGGGTTTGGTAAGAGCCTTTTCCCACCCTGCATTTTCCCAACACCTTTACACATTGTTCCTAACTCCAGGGGGTGTACTACAGAATAAACATGCCCTGGATCTAGGTATTACACTGCAGGGGCTTGGTTTGTGCATCTCTCCCCACACACTTCTCTAACTTATTGTCCATACCATCCTAGAAGTAAGTCTCACTTAACGTTGTGGGGCTTTCTTCAGAGTCGTCAATGTACAGGAATAAGAAATGCAAAATGCAATTTAAACATTACATGAAATAAGACTTAGGGCCAGCGGTGTTATGCTGCCAAAATGCTGGGCAGGACATCCGGGTGGTCGACAGCCCACCTGTCGCATTCTGCAGTGTTACGCCGTTTGCGTAACCAATTACGCCACTTGCGTACGTTCTGCAAACGGCGTAACACTGAGGAACGCGACGGGCGGGCTGTTGATCACCCGGATGTCCTGCCCAGCGTTCTGGCAGCATAACACCGCTACTTAGGGCCCAATCCTATCCAACATTCTGGTGTTGATGCAGTTGCAGTACAACCCCAAGGTACAGTGAGTAAACAAATGTTCCCTTGGAGGAGGCCTCTATGACTGTCCCCCCCACACACACACACAGAATGTAGCACACAACCCATTGCAACAGGTGAAAATGCTATTATCTCAGAATGCCAGATACAGGGGAGTGGCAACAAGATGCAGGTATCAAATTGTCTTGTATGTTCCCTGAGGCATCTGGTGGCCCACTGTGAAAGACAGGAAGCTGGACTAGATGGGCATTTGGCCTGATCCAGTGAGGCTTTTCTTATGTTGTTCTGGAAAATGGGACAGGATTGGGCCCTTAGTCACAAACCTGTTCAACAGATGTATGAATGTTTAGCAGCAATAACCCCTTGAGCTGTTTCATTCTCCCATGCAATGACGTTCTTGCAAGAGAGGCAATGCCTTCTATTTTACGTAACTATTTAATTATGAAACACTGCTTCTTCCTCCGTGTGCAAGTTTAGTCAATGTAGCATCTCTTTTCTTCACTGAATAACTTTGAAAGGGATTGCTTTGTCTCTTAGTTCTCACAGTATTTCATATGCCTCTTGTTCCTTCTTCATTTTCCTACATTTTCTTTCAGCATGCTTTACTATCATTAAGGCAGGAAATATGGTCGGTGACCTTCAGATAATGTATTTTACCCACTTCTGTATGTGTGGGGAAGGGAGCAGGGCCCAAAGTAAATACAAAGTGTCAACTCTTTCAAATAAACTGAAAGGACATCTACCATTTGCCACCCACAGTCGAGCTCATTTTTGAAATGAAATAATGGTCTGTCTAAAGACTAAAACATGTTAAAAGAATTAAACATAGCACACCCATAAAAAGGAATGTGAAGACTTTCACCAGCTCCTCTGAAATGCAGCGTACTATGATGGGTTGGTTTTAAGTGAGCAAGCATTATCTTCAGAAAATGTTTTAAGCATTACTCAGTGGTTGAAATTCAGGGTAGCATGAAACATTGACCAAAGAACCAATTCTACTATTTGTAATTTTTTAAAAGGGAAGTAGGTGGTTTTTTTTTACTAGAACAGTTTGCAGTTTTCTGGTGTTTTTCCCTTCCCCATTGCTCCCTATGGGTTTACTCCTTCCTATGCCAACTCTGCCACTGGCATAGTGTTTTTCAATCTATCATCTGATGGGGTTTGGTTATGGTTTATGCTAACACCTCTTCGTCCTGCCCACACTCCACTCCACCCCATGTTGGCCCCTTCTCTGGTAAAGTTGTGCCAGCATGTGAGCTACATCAGCACAGCACTGTGGTGGCATTGAACCAGCATCTGGGGCTCATGCAGCAGCAGGCACATTTCTGCACTGATGATGCTATCATCATGCCAGTGCACATGGGCATACTCGTGTACCTCGAGAATAGGAATGGGCTGTTAAGTGGAAGAAAGTTAACAGTTAAGTGGAAACTGAAAAGACTTAAGGCACATTTTCAAAAATAGGCGGAAACCTTTTGATCCTGACTCCTGCTCCTCTTCAGAATGTTCCTTGTCCTTAGCCAAGGAATCAGACTCAGCCTTCTCAAGTTCCATCTCAATCTCATGGGATCCGCTACAGCTAGCCCCACAGCTATCGTGCCTAGGCCGCTTGGCAACACAGATCTCTGCAGGCGGAAGTATAACAGGAAGAGAGGTAGACACAGGGGCAGCAGGTGGAAGAACGACTCTGGGTGGTGGGCAGAGATGATGAAGCCCCCATCTTAGCCAGCTGTGCCTCAAACGTGCCCTGAATCCTGGCCTCAATCATTTCCCAGGTAAGGGCAACTGGTGTCTCAATCCCAGCTTGGGCCTGATCTGCACTATCAGCCCCCTTCATCTCCCAAATGAATCAGGACAAAGACTCACCCATCTGATGTCTTCACAGGAACGTGCCACCTAGCTTGCACCCAAGCCCGCGTTGGGGGAGGGAATGTGAAGCTTGCCTCAAGGTGCACTAAGAGGTCCCTGCAAGGCTGCCCACGGCCGCAGTGGAGGGTGGAAAAACAGAGGCAGCAGCTGCGATAGAGGCTCAGATACTCCTCGCACAGGTCAGAGGCAGGGGGAGTGATTCAGAAGCACAGTGCTTCTGTGCCAAAACAAGATGGCGCCCAATCTCTCCACGATGTTGAGGCAAAGGAAAATCAAAGCGCCGAGGCCAGTCTGGGGACTTGCGGCGCCCCTCCCCTCAGGAAGACTTGAACTGGCCCGCCTATCTGAAGAGGAGGAGCTACCCACGTGGAAGGACTGGCCCTGCTGTGAGGCACCGGAGAAACAACTTTTTCCAGAGTAGCATCAGCAAAGCTCCACAAACACTTTTTGGGAAATAAATTCTGTTTTCTGTACAGGGAATGTACATTAATTTGCTACAGTAATTGATTTTTTTTTTTGCCTAATTTTATAGGAAGTTTTTTTCTTTTTAATTATTTTTTCTTCTCTTATTTCAAATATTTATAACAATAAAATAGTCAGGTATCTAACTTCAAAACATCATTAGTCACATATTTTAAAAATTTCTGCATAGTCAGTGCCTTGACATTTTTACAGATAAATAGCCAGTCATTCTGCCAACAAAATGCATCACAAACTAATCTCCTGTGTAACTATTTCACACACTCCCTACTTTCTCTTTTGTGCCTGGACACTTGATAAGGGAGAGATGCTTCACACATGCCAACTGGGCTAGATAGAGTAATAAACAACACAGTAAGTAATTAACTAGGAGTAACCTACCTTAAATCCTCTCTTTTTTCCTTCTACTCCAGTTATCACTCTTTTCCTAATTCTTAAAAGAACAAAAAGTCAGTCTAGATGTTAATGTTGTTGTTGCCTCAGGATGCCTCGGGGAGCACACAAGGCAACAAGATATTTGTGCCTCACTACCTCCCCTGCATCTGGCATTCTGAGGTAGCCTATTTACCCCCAGCAAAGATACCAAACTACAGCTTGGGTTTAGCTTTATTAAACACAAGTAACCATTTTTTTAAAAAACATGAAACCTCCTGAACACACCGTCTCTCCCTAGCCAGTCTGGGGTGGGCAAAAAAGAAAAACCTGCTATCCATGGCCAATTCGTATGACAGCAAATAATTCCTACCCAGCCCTCATAATGAGTGACCAGCTAATTTCAGACCTACCTCAGATGCCTGGACCTATTGTCCTTGGAAAAACAGTCAAATAGCCCAATCTTACCCATTAACTACCACCACCCATCAATGCAGAGGTCCCAAAATGGCAATTGCTACTGCATTCTATGGTGGGGGACAGTTAAGGAAGGTCTCTTCTGGGTGAGAGACTATTTTTTCTCTTTGTTGTTGTTTAGTTGTTCAGTCACTAAGTTGTGTCCGACTCTTCGCGACCCCATGGACCACAGCACGCCAGGCCTCCCTGTCCTCCACTAGCTTCCGGAGTTTGCCCAATTTCACGTTCATCACTTCGGTGACACTATCTAACCATCTCATGCTCTGCCGCCCCTTTCTCCTTTTGCCTTCCATCTTTCCCAGCATGAGGGTCTTTTCTAAAGAGTCCTCTCTTCTCATGAGGTGGCCAAAGTATTTGAGCTTCAGCTTCAGGATTTGTCCTTCCAGGGAGCAATCAGGCTGGACTTCCTGTAGGATTGACCGATTGGATCTCCCTGCAGTCTTTTTTTTCTCTTACCCGGAGATATACCTCCATGGCAAGGGGGGTCTACTTGGATCTGCATTAGCTAAATAGCTAGTGGGACCTGCCCCGTGGGACCAGGTTAGGAAGGGGGATAGGATATTGGCAGTGCTGCCGCCACTGATCCTGCATCCACCTGGACCCAATATGCTCACCTCTTACCTGCAGTCCCTTGTCCTGTTTCACCCTCTTCCTGCCCCATACCACCCTCCTGCCTCTTCCATTGACTTGACGGGCAGGGCAATCCTACCCAAGACGTAGCAACGATGTAATGTTAAGCGGCTCGCCTGCGTCAGTTACGAATAGCATCAGCCTGAGAGCACCGACGGAGAGCCTCCCTAGCGACAGCCAAACTTGGCTGGCACAAGGGAGGTTCTGGGAGGAAGAAGTGTGGGGAGTGGGTGATCCTGGGCGGGGGTGGATTGGACGATGGGCGGGCCAGCAGGCATGCTGGCCCAGGATGGAGGTGGGTCCAGATTTCGGCCATAAGGCCGAATCCTATACTCGCTTGGGAGGCTGCGCAGCCCCAATTTGCAGGCACAGATCCGAGGAGCTATTTAGCAGGCACAGATCCAAGGAGCGCACAGAGGAGGCTCCAGCCTCCAGTAAGGGTGCAAATGTTCTCTTGCCGTGGGGAGGCTCCAGCCTCCACAATGCAGTGTCGGATACGACGCTGGCCAGCCAGCCTCATCATTCCGCCACTACATAGGATTGTGCCGTTAGTTGGCGAACTGCAGGAGAACCGATCAAATCGTCAGGGCTGCTGGCAGCATACCAAGTGGCACAGTCTTGGAGCGCCTTTTGCAACTGGAGCTGAAAACTGCAACTTCCCCCATTGGGCAGCAGCATCAGATTGGGCTCAAAGGTAGTGAACTACAAAAAAGGTCATGCAGTCTTTCTGCAATGGCACAGATTTCAAAATGTCTCAAGACAGCCTCCTTCTTATTGATTCTTGCACAGCTTTCCTTAAGGGACCTTAGGTGGAAAAAGAAAGGAACAAGTAGTGCTCTGTCTTCACACCAGTGCTATAATGAAAATCTGAAAAATAATGTTTCAGAAATATGTAGTCAATACAAAAACTTGTAATACAGAAAAAATGCCGAACAAATTTATGTCAACCAGCTCTTCACCAAAGCTCACTCTACTGTTCTGATCATCAGGAATGTGCTATTTTCATTGTAATTTGAGTTTCTGGGGCGACAGTGTTTTTAATTATTTTATCATTCACTCCCCAGTAACACGAAGCTCTATACAATGTTCTGCTAAAACAGTCTTTGCACAGTCTGATTTTTTTTTTGTTACATTTCTGAGCCCAAGAATTCCATTCATTCCAGTTGTGAGACTGCAATACTGCACGGATAGTTACGAAGAGAAAATTCTCTCTTTCCACCTTTGTTAGAATAAATAACAAGTAATAGAAAGTAAGTAGTTAGTAAGTAGAAAGGAATGGGAGGGAAAAATTGAAACCTGGTATAGTGGTTAGCATGTAGGAGGACAACCCAGGAGACCCCAACTCAAATCCTCACTCAAACATGAAAACTCTCTGGGTGACCTCGAGTTCTTCCCATCCCCAGTAATTTTTCCTTAAACTTTTATTATCATTTTACTTCTAATAACCCGAATCATGATTTTAAGCATAAATTTTACATCCTGCAACTATTCTGAGAAGACCTGGTCTATCCTCCCCTGTCTAGCAGTATGCTATGCAGTTTGTGATGACTCCCCTACATTTCACACTTTGCTTTCTCTTAAGTTTCCCTACTTTTCTGTATTTTTGAACATTTTTAACTCTTCAACAGCTTCTGGGGTATTTTTTTACACGTAACCTTTGCCCTTTGTTGGGCAAACACCATTGGAAATGTACTAAATGTGGATTCAGCTTATCTTCCCATCCAAGTTAGCTAGCTCTCTGCTGAGTGTGGAATGCACACTGTCTGTCTTTACCTGATGGATGGAACAGTGACTAGGTAAATCCTGTAATGTGATGACATCATTACAGCTAGTTATAAAACTTCCCAGCTTGTGCCTACCAGGGTGCAATCCCAACCTAGAGTTAGGCTGACAGTCAGGCCTGCAAAGTTTGGCCGGCAGAAGGGCCACTGTAAAGTGCATTTGGACCACACTCTGTCAGGAGGATGGTGCACATCTGTGTGCTGGCCAAACATACTTTACGGTTTCTCTTGTGCTGGCCAAACTTTGCTGGCCTAACTGTGCCGGCCTAACTCCAGGTTAGGATCGTGCCCCAGTCAGCTGAGTGATCTGTTTGTTCGGAGAGCAAAAAGGAGCACCCACTTGCTGAACCAGAAGTGAAACCACAAATGAAAAGGGATGGGGTTTCCTTGCCTAGCTTAGGCTAGGGACTGTCTAGCTAGGATTGTGTGGCTTATGAATTATTTTGCATTTTTGCATCATTTCAGCTCATTTTCAAATTTCTCCCACTCAATGAAGCAGCATCTCAGCTCCATTCGCTGGACATTAATGGCTTTAGATTGTGAGCCCTTTTGGGACAGGGAACCATTTAACTTTATTATTATTTGCCTGTAAACCACTTTGTGAACGTTGTGTTGAAAAGCAGAATATAAATACTGTTGATTGATTGATTGATTGATTGATTGATTGATTGATTGATTGATTG
>JAJKFI010000101.1:2116526-2127690 GCA_029204185.1 Lerista edwardsae | reverse complement strand
TTATCTTATCTCAAGAAAATATGGAAGTATTGTGTCACACGCAATACACATTCACGATCCCCTCCCCCCTTAAGTTCAATCTCTGAAACATACTGTCTCCCCCCCCCCCCACACACACACACACACCTGAAATAAAAAACAACTTTTCTTCTTCCTCCACTTGGAGGAGAGCTCAGCACAGACCCCCTGAAACAATCAAAAATCTGCCTTTCCTGGGGTCATTTATGGAGGCACCCTGTTTTTTTCATGGCTTTTTTTGTTAACAGAAGAGAAGCAATTCTTCCTGCTGCCTCCCCAGCATCCTGCTTTTGATTGGATAGCAAGAAACACCCTGCTTTTTTTATTTGGAAGACACTCATGATTACAGTCTAGCCTGCTGGAGGCAACTCTTTCTGGTGCCCCCCTCCAGCGACTGATAACACAAATGCTGCCCTTTTTGTTACTGGGCAAATGGAGATAGCTCTCCCTGATGGCTTTAACTGCAGTGTCCCCACCTGTTTTGCCCAATGCAAGCCACCATAGCGACTGAGCTGAATGGCAGCTCTCCTTGTTCCCTCCATGTTTATGGACTGAGCCAAAACAGAAGGGAACAGCTTGGGAAAGGCAAATGGTATGTGGTTTTCAGATTTGTTTGTTTTACTTTTTAGGTCTTTCACTTTTTTGTTTTTAACTTGCTAGATTAATAATAATAATAATAATAATAATAATAATAATACATGTATTTATATACCGCCTTTCTTAAAGTCACTAGATTTCTCTAATGATTACAACTCAAGGCGGTTTACATAGGCAGACTTTTTCACAAACCCGAAGGTTTTTACAGTTTACAGTTTTTACAATTTACTCTGCCTACCTTGCCTACCCTGGCTGCATGTTACTGCAAAATAGTTGGCATGTGGCTACCCACTCCTCCATCTATTAAAATGAGAGCGATTAGGAGCCAAATCACATCTCTCCCCCACCCCCGTTGGTGCAGCTGTGCCAAAACAGCGTGCACGATATTTAACTGGAAGTGGGGGAAATTGGGAGGCTTTGGAGGGGAAAGGAGATTTAAATCCCCTTACTCTTCCGTAAACCTCCTGGTCCAAATGGGTCTCCTTGGACCTGTATCAGCTCTCTTGTTGCCACAAGTCTGAGAAGAGAAAGGGGCAGGAAGGCTGCTGATGGAGGGGATAGGATCCGGTATTTGCCATCACCACTGGATGCACCCCCTGCTCCAGCCTCCCCACTCTCCGTTCCTTCCTTCACCCTCCCCGCTGCCTTACCTGCTCCGGTAGCTGCAGAGAGGTGCAGTGAGATCTAAGGAGCAAAATGGCTGCTGATGGAACACTGCAGATTGAATGGATTGCACTCTCATCAAAGACTGCTTGGAGCCACACAACTAAAACTTGCTCAGAACCAGAAGCTAGACAGTATTTGTTACAGTGTTTAGGGTCAAGAGAAGACGAGTATCACAATTGTCTCCATCAAGACAGGGCCCACCACATTTGATAAAGAGTATTAATACCCCAGAACACAGTCAGTCAATCCCATCCTGCCAGGTGATATGAGTCAAGAAGGACAAGATTCACGCAAACAGGCCATACTGCACCAAGCACCTTGTCCACATTTACATGTTACATAGTTCTAAAAAGTGTCCCATTTTTCTTTTGCAAGCATGTAATTTCCCACACATTGTAGACGAGTGTTTCTCAAACTGTGGGTCGGGTCCAACTTGGTGGGTCGTGACCAGTAGTGTCATTCATTAACCAGGAGATGGAACGCGAGGCGGGACTTACCGCCTGATTGGCTGTTCGGTTCTGACGCGTCGTTGCCTTGCCGAGCGCCGCGCGGGCACCCCTGGCCTCGGAGGGGGTGCCCGCTTGCCTGAGTGGCGTGCTGGGTGCTCAGGAGAGCCGCGGAGGGGCGTGCCACCCAGAAGGAGTCCCCGCGGCGGAACGGCAGGCGGCGACGCGTCACAGGCTCCCTGTCAATCAAGGGGTAAGTCCCGCCTCGCGTTCCGTCTCCTGGTTAATGAATGACACTGCTGGTCGTGACCCGATATCAGGTGAGTTGTGGAAAGTTGGGAGCAGCCATCTTGGAAGCTGCAGACCTTACTCTTGCTATATTCCTTTTGTGAATTTTGAATTTTCAAGTGATTTAAAAAAAATAGTTAAATGCTTTTATGTAATGTTTGTTCTAATCTTGCTTTCTGTCAGGGGTGTTTAATAGTTGTGCAATTGCTGCAGTCCAAGAATGCCAGTTTTCATTCTAGGAGTGTCATTTGATTTTATTACAATTACTGCACTTCCTACTTGATGGGTAGCTTCCAGCTATGACATCATTTCCAGTGCCATTTTAAAAAATACTGTAGGTCCTGGTCTAAAACGTTTGAGAACCATTGTTGTAGACAGAAGCTCACAGGTAAACTTCACCACCACTGCATCTTCAGTAAAATTTAAGCTGTTCTGCCTCTAGGTATCATGTTAAATGCACAGGAAAACTATCAAATTAAAAGGAGGCAAACTTTGCCTCATCATACAAAGAACTGATTCCATTGTACAAATTTTGCCTATAATAATATTAACTATGTCAACCATTATATTTCAGAGTAAATAAATTGTATTTGTACAGCAGGATTCCCACTTCAGATCATTATTAGTTATATACACTGAGCTATCTCAAAACAAAGTTCAACAATGGGAAAAAACAGTATGGTCCCACAGTAGATACATTAACATAACCATTTTCAACCTCTGTGTCGTGGCACACTGGGGTGCCGTGAATGGTCCCCAAGTGTGCCACAGGAATTTGGGAAGGTGTCATTTATTAGTAGGGCCACTGGCATCACAGTGTGCCTTGTCAATTGTCAAAAAACTGATGGTGTGCCTTGACCATTTTAGTTCCTTGCCAGTGAGTTGTGAGATGAAAAAGGTTGAAAATCATTGCATTAACACAAGTGACAGCACAAGCCTACGCATGCCTACTCAGAAGTAAGTACCATTGTATTCAATGGGGTTTACGCCCAAGAAACTGTATAGCAGTGGTTCTCAAACCTTTTAGCACCAGGAAACACTTTTTAAAATGACGATCTGCCTGGGACCCACTGGAAGTGATGTCATGGCCAGAAGGGCCGTCATTGTGATGTCAGAGCCTGCTGTTTTCTTGAGAATGCAGCAATAAGTTGGATTGCATCTTAGCCATTTTCCAACAGCAAAGTGAATCAGAAAGAAGAAAAATGGAAAATAGTGAAAAATACCTAAAAGGATTTTTTTTCTCTCCACAATTTTCATTTGTTCCACTGGAGGAGTAAAGGAAAGATTGGTATAACCCACACAGAGGTCATATGTATCCCAAAAGATGTTTGAGCAGCTACGGCCACCCACCCAGAAGTTCAATGCTTTTGCACTGACTCACAGACTTCATAATTCCTATATAAAAGAATCTTTACATCTTGTTCTACCATATTATTTAGTGTTGATCTTCGGTGTAGGTTTCTACTTTGGCCACAGCCGCTCTGGAGACATCATTTGAAGATGAATCACCAAAAAAAGGATTTTAAAAAATGAAAGAAAATATGGCATTTATCTCTAAAAGCCAATTCACACTACAGCAGAACATACAACAGAACAAACCAGATTTGGTCTGTGTTTATTTCTGTCTTGTATTATATGAAGCAGTTACACATCTTTTTTCATATCACAGAAATAAGAGTCATAAATATCACAGCTATTCACAAGGAGTTTCTGCAAGAGTATTCTGCCTAATATCGCCCACTAAATAGTATAGGGAGTCAGACCAGGAGACACATTTCATTAACTTCACTTCCTGCAAAGTGAACCTTCCCTTTTTTCATTGATAATTGGGGAGATACTCAGAGATGCAGTATAGGAGGGGCATTTTTTCAGCACCTGTAATGCAAGTTAGGAGAAACCGCTCCTCTCCAGGAGATAATCTCTCCTGCTGCAAGTGTGTGAAGTGCTATATGGTCCATTAAGGTGCATGATCTTTGTCTGCAGACTCACACTGCAGCTGAAACCCTTGGTGCTTTTGAGTTTCATTCCCCTTCCTCCACAAGCTTTCCTCCCACTCCTCTACTTCCACCGGCTACCGTACACACTTCTGTTCCCTACCTCTACGCCCTCTTGTAAATCTCTCATATTTCCCTAGCTGCTGGTATCTCCTCACTCATGTCCTATTCTTCCCCTCCTCCATTTTGTGTGTTTATGTTTCCCCTCCCCCCACCCCAGGAGTTCCCTTTTAGTTTTGTACTGCCTGCTGACCAATATAATAACAATTCGGACTTAGTTGTGTGTGCAGCTTATGTATTGCATATTTTCTGATTCCCCCCTCCCTCCCATTTATCCCCCCCGCAATAAATTGGATTGAATTGCACCTGTCTCCTCCTCTCCTCTTATCTGCATTAAATGCCGATCCACTGAGATGCATCATGAGCCATGTGTTTCAGTGTGCACTCAGTACCAGGTTATGCTATGTTACTCCACTCTGTGGTTTTCCATATAGAATTTGAGCCTGGACCAGGTATCTCTTCCCTTTCAAGGTGAAATCTAAGAAATGTTTCTGCCACCATTTCAGCCTATCTATCCAGCATATAAACAGGGAGCATTTGAAAAAGGTATAGGAGATGAGACACCACTATCACTTTAAGCAGGGTTTGCCATTTGTTTTTACTTGCCCTGCTCCTACCGTTGTCAGTAAACACACCAATCAAATGGGAGATGAAGTAGCCAGGCTGCTTCCTCCCAGTCCATTTCAGATGCTTTCATCCGCTCTCATCTCCCTAATACACCACGGAACATGTCCTGCTTCTCATTACAAGTCTATCCAGACAGCATCTTTGATAACAGCCTGACACAGAAATTAGCAAGCACAGTTTTGAACTTGGCACAATGAGAAAACATAAAATGCATTTTTTGGTTGCGTCAGATGGCGGGGGCTAAAGGTATAAGATCCATAAAAACATGTGGCAACCTTATTATACATATATATTTTATATGTAAGAGGGTGACTGGAAAACAGAGAACAATACATATCTCCATCATAAAAACATAGGCTTTACCCTACCAGACCGAGCAATCACACTGAATATTCAGTCTCCAGCAGTGCCCATTCTTATTGCTTCCAAAGAAAATGAACCCCTTTCCCACCCCCTACACTATGCATGGCCAACTATGCAAAGTATTAAGTGGGAAAAATAAGCTCTCTCATAAACTTAGTGGAATCTGCTGATGGACCAAAAGCACAAAATTTAGGTTTGTTATATTTTGGCACATAAGAACTAACAATGCCAACACATACTCAAATGCAACTATACTTGTTATTAATAGAGGAAGACTGCAAAATGATTATGCTTTCTCTTAATCACAAAGACCCAACTAGGATTCAAAAGGCAATGTATTGACAGAGCTTACTATTCAACTTGTCATTTGGTGACAATTATGGGATTCTATTTTGTTAAGAAGGGGAAATTTGTATCTTATTACTGTACTACTCTTGTTTTAAATGTTGTGGCCAGGACTTGCTCTGCCATGAAGTGGATTAATGTGGGTTGTGTCAGTGGTGGATGGAGAGATGTGAGGGGGAGTCTGATCTGGGGTGCCCTTAACCCAAGATCTGATGCTGCCTCTTTCCAACTCTCTGTAGACATGAGCTGCCTTTTCTTGCTCATTAAAAATGAGCTTCCTAACCATGCAATGGTGCATTCCAGGCCATGTCTACTTTGACCCTCAGTTCCACTCTGCAACAGACAAATTGCCAGGACTTGTGTGACTAAGGGTGCAATCCTAACCAAGCATGTTCTAGCATTGGGGTAAGGGCAATGCAGCTCTGAGGGAAGGGAACAAACATTCCCTTACCTGGAGGAGGCCTCTGTGACTACTACTCCACTACAGAATGCAGAACATGCCCCATTGGCACAACTATGTCAGTGCTGGAAAGTTGGCTAGGATTGCGCCTTAACTGTTGTTCAACCACAGCTTCCAATATATAAAACACTATCCATAATGCCCAACTGCCCTGTAATCCTGGGAATTGTATAGGCCAGTGGTTCTCAAACTTTTTAATACCAGGACCTACTTTTTAGAATGCAAATCTGGCCGGGAATCACCAGAAGTGATGTCATGGCCGGAAGTCCAGTCATTGTGATGCCAGACCTTTCTGCTTTTCTGATAATGCAGCAATGTTGGGTTATTTCTCAGCCATTTTGCGATAGCAACGTAAATCAGAAAGAAACAAAACACCTATTTACAACCTTGACACATGCAAAACACAGCCCTCCCCGTTTCCAGCATCCCAACTTCCCATATTCTCAATATGGCTGCTATGGAGCTTTTCAACCCACCTGAAATTGGCTCACGACCCACTGCTGGGTCCCCACTCATGGTTTGGGCATCATTATCATAGGCCTTTTTACCCTCATATACTGTCCACTTTGCCCTACTCACGCAAAGGGAAGAATTGCACTCAGAACAGACCTTAAGGGTGAACTTATGGTTCATCATGCCCAGAGGTGGACTATTTATGGGGCAACACATGGCAACTGCCTGGGATGCTGTTCATGGAGGAGTGCTGGAACTGCCAGCAAGTGTAGCCCGCTTGCATTTGGAATCACTCCTAAACGGAGCAATTCTGGGTGCAGGGGGTATGGCAGGGCAGCACAGGGGGCAGAGCGGCAGTGTTGGGGGCATAGTGATGCGTCACGTCATCGCCCTGCCCCAGGCACTATTGGAGCCCACGATGGCTCTGATCATGCCAGATGATATTGGAACCAATAAGACAGGATCATGGGAGAAGGTTCAGGTATATTTGAGTCACCTTCCTTCATTACTTTGTTCTGGCTCAAACCCCTACCCAGAGAAAGCTGCACCCTTTGTTTGGATTTGGGGAGCAGCCTGCCCCTACTCATACATCTTAGATAGGGTCAAACACTATTTATACAAAAACACAAAGATATTCCAGAAATCCAAATCATTTCTCTCCCCAGTTGCAACATGACTTGCCCAAGCATGACGACCCCTTACATTGTTCCTGAGCAAATAAGGAATTATCACTTTAAATAGTACTGATCTCTTACAAAAATGAGTAATAGGAAAAAAATAGTAGGAGGTAGAATACTCTTTCAATAAATTGGTGAATTTCTGTCCGATCACTTTAATAATCCACAAATAGAGTTCACTTCATATTAATGTCACAATTTTGCTAAATAATTTTTAGGTTCTGTGATGATAGCATTCACCCAGTTTGTAATTTCTTCTTCATTCTTTCATAGTACATAGCCGGAGAGATACAAGAGTGCATAAATAAATTTCCAAGAGTAAGAAAAATAAGCCATTAAGGGGTTCAGAGGCCAAAGTTCTTGTAAAATAGTCAGACAGAACAAACAGGTGGAGTTCCTTTGTTTTCATTTAATACAGTATGAACATTCTGTCTAAATTTAGCAACACAGTTGTGAGAAACACTCCTGAGGTTAGATTCCAAGAGGAAACAGCTCAAAACATGAACTTGCTGAGATTGTAAGGAACAAGCAAACGCTACAAATGGTTTCATTCTATGTGATATATATTTTCTTTGCTAGTATCAACCTTTTTATTGTAAATTTAGATGTAAATTTCCTTCATTCAAAGGAAAAATTTTCCATATTAAAAAAAAACCCTGCTGCCTATTTCTATAACATCAGATCTTTTCTCCTAACGGTTCCCAAAACTTTTTTTCACTGGGACCCTCTTTTTAGATACGACAACCTGTCAGAACTACTCTTAGATTTAGGGCCGGAAGTAATGTCATTAAGCAGGAAGTTGCGTCATTAAGCAGGAAACAGGAAGTGCCGTCATTGGGCTGGCAGGACTGGAAGCGATGACATTAAATAGGAAGTGATTGTTTTTAATCTCTCTTTTTAAAAATAAAAATCCCTTCAAATCCTTTTTTAGAATGTTCTAAATCAGTGGTTCCCTGTAGTTCCTACTCAGATGTTGGGAACTCGCTACGTAGTTGCGGGAGTGGGGCCTGGGGTTGCAGGGGTGTCCCAAAGGTGCTGCTGTAATTGGGGCACCAGGGTTTTAGCACTTACCTGGGGGTTGCACTTTCAGAGGGGGTCTGGAAGGCACGCAGCCTCCTCTGATGGCCGCCCCGATGCAGAATAAAGGCCCTTTTTGCGCTCGATGAGCACTTCCTAGATAGTCTTCATTTACAATCCTCTTCCTCTTGTTCTGAGATTCACCAAAGCATGCACAAAGAAGGTGGAACATGCCTGCACACACAAAGGATGAGCCCAGATGAGCCCAAGGGAGCTAATTTCCCCCACTGCCAGAAGCATCGAGGTAGTTTAATAGGGAAGTGTCTTAATAGGGAAGCCAGAAATGTCCACTGTTCCCAACTGCTAAGTTTTGCAAAGCTAGTTTGCAAAGGGGCCCCAGCAGGCTCAGGGGGAACGATAACTTTTGTAAAGATAGTGAAGAAAGCATACTAGCCAAGTTGCCACCAAATGATCACAAATGATTGTTCCAACAACAATTGCTAATGTTCAGGCTCTCGCTGTGTTCTCTTTTTCCTACCTCACATTCTCACTAACCACGTTCTTAAGCTCTCCATTTCAGAATGGTAGCAGATGGTTGCAGATGGTGGCGCCCAGCTTTTCAAGACAGTGGCACCAAACGCTCCAGTACCCCCTGAAAATTGTCTGGTGACCCACTTTGGGCTCATGATCCCTAGGTTGAGACCCAATACTAGATATTGCTGTTGTCTCTCTCTCTTTACCACTTTTCTTGTTTTATATTTTTATAATTTTATCTTGCTTGTTGTTTACACTTGCATTGTTTCTTACCTGTTTAATTGATTTTATTTTTGTAAGCCATTCTGGGCACACCACATTGTCTTTTAAATAATAGTCAAATCTATAATAAACATACAAAAGGAGAAACTACCATAAAACGCTACAACTGAACACGTCAAATCTGAATAAGCAATTTATGGCACTTTCATGAAAAAACATTTCTCCAAAGTTTATTTCTCTATGTGTCCCTTTCTCTATGGTCTAAAATTTTTTTTGTCCCAGTCATCAACACCTAGATTTTAGTAAAAGAGCTATTCACATACAAAGCAAAACCATCATTTTAACTGGACAGAATCCTATGTATACACTCATCTCCTGGAACTAAACGCTAATCCCTGCCCCAAAGATATCTTTATCTTCCTTTTAAAATTGGACTGACGGCAGCACTGACGTGAGTGAGGGGTTCAAGACTGGAAGGCAACTGTTTGACAGACAAAATTAAATCAATGAAAGCCGTTTATAAAGTCTCACAGACCACTGCTGTTTCCTCCAGTGACGACAAAACCATGTGAAGTTTGTTTCCAGCTAGCACAAGAATGGCATTTGTGGACACAAGTGCTGTTAAAAGAAGAAGAAAAAAACACCCATGCTTTGTACTTACGGCGGTCAAATTGTTTCCTGCCAAGGATGTGACATTTGTACAAATGATGCTGTGAACCACAAGGAAAAATGATAATTTTTTAAAACTTTGTTGCAATAATCATTAGAGTTAAAGAAATTTTAAGCTTCCGTACTAGAAGAAAAAAATACAGAAGATCAGTAGTCACAATCCAGCATACAATTGGGCTGCTTAGCTTCTTGATTTAAATTTGATTTATGGCCCGATCCTAATTTAGACAATGCCACGGACAGTCCTATGCTTGGCAGTCCCCAGAGGAACAGCGGTGCCAAAATGGTGGCCACTGCATCTTGAGGCTGCTGAGGCCACCGCCAGGGTCTCCTAGGGTTAGGGAGCATTTCCTCGGATACCTCGAATAATGCTGCTGATCAGTGGGTCTCTGCGGTTCTGTGCCTGCTATTAGACATACTTTCCAAGGGAAGAGCACTTCATCTGGCTTCTGTGAAGTACATCGTCTCTGAGGACAGGATAATTCTCTGTGCTCCCTCCCGGCTTCTGTGCAGTGAGCATTCACAGAAACCGAAATGGGGTATGGCGAATCTCCAGCTCCGCCTCTGTAGAAAAGCTTTCTTAAGCTCGCAGAGGTTAGGTGAGGCCTGTACGGGCTTCAGAAAGGCTCCTGACATGACTAGAACAACATTCTGGTCAACTCCGGTTACTGTAATAACTCTGGTTACATTCGGAGACGCTGCATGACCCAAAAGTGTTACATCACTTCTGGGTCACTGGGCTCCATGACGTTCTGTGCCTCACTGGCACAGAACATCGTAGTACTTCCCTGTAAACAGTCATCCTGGCAATACTAAGTGAACTGGACTATAGAGGAGGAACAATGGTTACCTGTTAGAATTTAAATATGTCAATGAAGGTGAAAGAGTGTGACGATTATAGCAAAACAATACTTGCAAAATGTACACAAGTGCTAAATACAATTTATATCCCAATTATTTCTGTTGAGTTGGCTTGTAGGTAATAACATAATATTTTCACTGTTCCTTAGAGAATTCACCTATCAGTAGATGTGGGTAAAAATCGTTTTATTTTTTTCCACAGATTTCTGTGTTTTCCAAAGTTAGAAGTTCAGAAAGCATTATTATGTGTTTTTTACTCTAAGGGCACATATTTATAAAACTGGGAAGGGCAGAAAGTGGTGTTACGTATTTTTATTTTGTTATCACTAAAAACCACCTCTACCTATCAGAAGCACTTACTAACTTTGCACCTTTATGAATACGTATCCGTCCTCAGCCTCTAAGAGATTTCTGTTCCTGGAACCCCCACAGGTGCCGAACACCACAGATAATCAAATCTGCTGTCTGGCTGACAGAGGACCTCCTGGACTGCGATTGGAAATTGCATACGGGAGGTCTTCTAAGTCGCATGGATGTCTCCTGCAACCTCCCTGCAACTGAGAATGCCTGTTGGAGCAATTTAGCAGGCACTTCTGGTTTTTGCAGGAAGCTGTATGTGGCCTCTCCGTGACTCAGGGGACCTCCCAGACACAATCTCTGGTTCTATCTGGGAGGTCCTCTGTGGGTCCTCCAGTCACAAGTTCGGAATCTGCGGTAGCTCAAATCCACAGATACCAAATCTACAGATAAAGAGTACCCACTACAGTCACAAAACGTTAAGTTTATGTTTGTGAGCCACCTTGGGCATTTACTCTCCTCACGGGGGGCGTGGCTTGCTGCTGATGAGGAAGGCAGCATAAGAGACAC
>JAJKFI010000101.1:2093714-2111526 GCA_029204185.1 Lerista edwardsae | reverse complement strand
GTTTATTTCTGTATATTAACTCAATAAAGATTGTCTAAAAAAAAAAACAAAACCTTGGGCATTTACTGTAGCATGCGAAATGCAGGATTTATTTATATTTTAAATAAATAAATAAATAAATAAAATATGGTTCCCCCCATTGGATCACAATATTTTAAAAGACAATTTACCTATTACATCACAACTAATAGAGGGCAAATTTATTCCTAAGGAGTAGCCATCTTCAGTGAGCTTTTCCTTACGTGCAGGATCAATTAGCCAGGAATGAACCCTTAACGCAGTGGTTCCCAAATTTTTTTGACTGGTAGCTCCCTTGACCTACTGGGCCATTAGCCATGGCTCCCTACTCAGGTGACAATCCTATACAATGTATAGGGTGGTGGGTTTTTCATGATGATTCCATGGCTCCCCTGGCTGGTTTCTGTGGCCATGGTTTCCGGAGCCATGGTTTCCAGAGCCATGGCTCACAGTTTGGGAACCACTGCTTAACGAAGCTACTGAGGTTTACCTAACATGCAGAAAATGATCAACTAGGCACCATGTGAAAGTTCTCCTTGAATTTCCTCTCATATTTAAAAAACAAAGGGGAATATTACCAAAAAGGAAAACCATTCTTTCTTAGGAAAACGATACTTTTCCCAAATTAAACTGAAGCCTGCTTTTCAAATGTTATATTTTTAAATTGTCTGTAATAATAATATCTTTCCAGGTTTTTTTCCAAACAAAACATACAAAAGATAAAACATAACTAACATGGGTTTTTTTCAGCAGGAAAATAATCTAACTTGAAAAATCAAGTATTTGACTTATAGAGTTTGCACTGAAATGATGACTAACATTTTTCAGAAAGGATAGAAGTTGCCTTTGTTTGCAGTTACTCCAACAAGTGAAATGAAGAAAAAGATTTCACAGCTAATGAACTGTGTAGAGGCATTTGGTAAGAAAGAGAAACAACTTAATACTGAAGAAAGGTATATGGCCAGTTGAAGGAAGGTATATGGCCTGTTAAAGAAGAAACAAGAAACACAGACAGTATCCTTTCTTAGACTTCCTGTTAACAGTTTACATTTCAAAATATGTTTCATTCAACATATGATCAGAGATAGTCATAAACATAAAAATTGATAGATCAGGAAAAGATTGATCTAGTTCAGCATTCTGTTCCATCAGTCAAATGGCTTTTAACCTCTTCCAAGCAGAGCAGAGCTATTGTTTATCCCCAGCATCCAGTATTCAAAAGTACTTTTAAAAGTAAACGCTCCATTTCTCTACCAGAGGCAATTAAATAGTAGAATCCTAAGTCAATTGTAAATATTTCCATCTCACTAACTGAAGGGAAACATTGTTCTTCTCATAAAACTACACATAGTTCACTAATATAAAGATTTGGAAGGACAGGCTGTTGAGACAGTATCAGGACAATCAAGGTAAAATTCTGGTGATCAACCAGACCGTAACTAGCCATCCCCAGTCAAATCCATGAGCAGCATATGGTACCCCTTCCACATGGAAGGGCTATAACTCAGCAGTAGTAGCACAATAGTTCAGTAGCTTTTTGCATGTAGAGAGTCCCAGAGTCAATTCCCTCCAGGTAGGGCAGATAAACATTTCTTATAGCCTAATCCCATCCTAGCTGCCAGTGCCACAAAACAGCTACCACTGTATCATGCAGGGCCAGGGAGGCAGCCAGAGGTCTCTTCAGGGTAAGGGAGCACCTTGTTGGTTTAGGGCACAATCCTAACCTGGAGTTAGGCCGGCATAGTCAGGCCAGCAAAGTTTGGCCAGCACAAAGTCCACCTTAAAGCGCATTTGGACCACTCTCAAAGTCAGGGAGGATGGTGCACGTCTGTATGCTGGCCTCTCTGACTCCGAGAATGGTCCAAACATACTCTACAGTGTCCTTTGTGCCAGCCAAACTTTGCAGGCCTAACTGTGTCAGCCTAACTTCAGGTTAGGATTGCACCCTTAATGAAGAGCAAGAAGCCTTGCCCATAACAATTCTAGTCCCATGCCAGTGCATCTGTTTTCAGGTGCCCCAGAAATCTGGGCTCCCACAATATATGTATGAGAGAGGACTCCCAAGGCAGCCTTCCCTGTCTTATTTTTGAGTTGGTGGGAGCAGTGATTACCATTTTATTTCAGAACAAGAATGAGTTCAAGGGGAGGAAAGAGGGTGCCAGGCTCCTGTTCTCTCCCCTTAACCACCCCGTAATCATAGATTGTTTCTCTTGTCATGTAAGAGTGACACATTATTATATGCTTATTCCCTATGCCAGTGGCATCAGCCTTCTTTTGCAAGAGAATCAATGCAATGCAGTGTGTACTTAGAGTGTCAAACTGGGTTCAAGGCCTTGCTTATTAGCAAGCATTTCTCATTATATTTATGCAATTATTCCAAAATCCAGAAAAATCTGAAATCCTGTCCCAAGCAGTCTGGATACGGTATTATCAACCTGTACCAGGAATATAAAGTGTGTTAACAAAAGTGATAAAGAAACAGGAAAACACTTACTGCACACTCAGTTCATATGATTTGACCAGCTTTTCCCGTGTCCCTGTACTAGAAGAGAAAATTATTTTCAAGTTAATGCTGAAAATGTTTTGGTACCTCTACCCTATACAAATAATTAAATTTTGGTTTTTAAATTTAGCTCCATAATCACCAACATTTAGAAAACCCAGTTCTAAAAAGTTCACTAGTAATGCCTGGTGACTCACCCAGCATTGGATCAAAATCTTAAGACTCCATGTTAATTTCTGTTTTTAAAACGGAATAATTGGCTTGCAGAGTATGGCATGGCACTTTGCATCTGCCAGTAACTTTTTCAACTTCTTAAAAAAACTGTAATTTCAGGTGAACAGGCATTTTTATGTTTAACAAAAGGTCACGATTAACAAAGGTCACTTTCTACAAAAGTGTAGGACAAACATCTGCATTAATATTTATGCTAATTCCAGCACACAGAGATTTTGCCTCCTGCACATTTTATAAGATGTAGATTTGGCAGACTCAGCTATGGAACTTAGTTACCCCCAAATTATAGCAAATTAAATATTCACGTATAAAAATCATTATGACCCTCTGGCTCAACCATTTTATGGGAAGCTGGCAATTCATTGAAGGTTTCTGTAATGGATATAGTGTCATTCTCCTCCAGGCTATTAGTATGAATCATAGCACCAGCATCAGCAATTAACCAAAAGCCATGACTATGCTTCCACATGCTACACACAGGGCCCAATCCTATCCAACTTTCCAGCGCCAATGCAGCTGTACCAATGGGGTGTCTGCTGCTATGGCGGGGGTAGTCACTGAGGCTCTTCAAGGCAAAGAAAAGTTCCCTTGCCTCGGGGCTGTGTTGTAGCTGCATTGACACTGGAAAGTTGGATAGGACTGGGCCCACAATGTATACCTTATCTAGATCGTAATAATTAGTTTTTAGAAAACGTTTAGTTGTGGATTTCAGCATGGGAAAATTACTGTGAATTTCTCAACTCAATTTCATTCATAACTCAAGACAGACTCAATTCAGAGAATTGTTACTTCTAAAATCACTTCCATGTGCTCCACATGAATGTGGGAACTTTTCACATGCTCCAGTAGTCCTACACAGGAACTAAATTCAAATACATATGTATCCTGTTGCCACTTCCTTGGATCTGGCATTCTGAGGTAAAATTCTGAGGTAAATAATAACTTGCAAGCCAATCTGGGCCTTAAGAACATAAAAAGAGCCCTGCTGGATCAGGCCAAGAGCCCATCGGCTACCTCTATCTCGCATTAGTTTACCAGATGCCTCAGGGAGGACAATATGTATCCTGCTGCCACTCCCTTACATAAGGCATTCAGAAGCAGTTTAAAACCCAGTAGAAGAGTGTTAAAATACATATCTCAGACTCCTAGGCTAGATCATGCCTCCCCTAAGTAATTTATAACAATAAAAGTCATGGGGACCACTTTTGGTTCACTTCCACATCAAGCCATTTTCTAAAGATTGGTTCAACATAATATGTAGTTACCTCGCAGTATTCTTGTCTGCAATTACTTCCTCTAGTTCTCAAGCCATTTCTGGTAATAAAGAGAGGGAGAAAATAGAGTTAGTAATAGAGTTGCTAGTCATCGAAATTAACAGTGCAATCCTACACATGTCTGCTCAGAAGTAAATCCTATTGAGTTCAATGAGGCTTACTTTCAAGGAAGTGTGCTTAGGATTGCAGTCTAAGATGAGGAAGAATCTTTTGTCTTAGTAACTGCTTTGCTGTACTTTCTCTGTAGATATTGGGAAACGTTTTCAGGACTGATCAATACAGGCATGCTCCAATATCCGCTGGAGTCCCATTCCTGGCTCCCCTGTGGATATCTGAAACTGCAGATACTGGGGACATCTTTTAAAGATAGGAGAACATAAATGGTTTTGATGCAACAAGGTTAAAAAAGATCTGTTTAATGTTCCCCTGTCTTTTAAATTAGGGACGTGGTGGTGCAGCGGGTTAATCCACTGTTGCTGGGCTTTCCGACCGGAAGGTTGGGAGTTCAAGACTGCGTGACGGAGTGAGCTCCCATTGCTTGTCCCAGCTCCTGCCAACCTAGCAGTTCAAAAGCACCTAAATGGAAGTAGGTAAATAGGGACCACTTCGGTGGGAAGGGAACTGCGTTCCATGCGCTACGGCGTAGAGTCATGCTGGCCACATGACCACGGAAGCTTGTCCTCGGACAAAACGCCAGCTCTACAGGCTTTGAAACGGAGATGAGCACTGCCCCCTACAGTCGGTCACGACTAGACCATTCGATCGTGGGGAAACCCTTTTAATCTTTTAAATAGGTGTCCCAGTATCCATGGTATCTGTGGATGACTGAAATTGTGGATATCAAATCAGTGGATACTAAGGCACTGCTGTACTAACAAAATTGGCTGAATATAAAACACCTCAACCAATTCTGTGTGTCTAGGATTTTGGGGTCCATTGCTTGGTTTTGAATGGATTTGTACTGATCTAAGGGTCGCTATCAGCCTCTGAAACTTGGTCCGCGAGATGTTTGTTAAAGAGTGGCAATTGTACAACTACAGACTGAAGTTTTCCAAGCACCTCCTCCCAGCCCTTCTAGAACCAGATGCGCCAAATGTAACACTAAAACACACACATTAGAAAAACAACAGATGGTCATTAAAATCCTACACTGTTAAAAGTATTTTCCATGAATGCAAAGAAAGGTCATGTTGATCAGGGAAAGTATAATCCAACATGAAATGTTGTTTGTAACAGCTCACATTAAAGGCCTCAGCACATACTGTTGTATTCTGACAGTTAATCAGTCAGTGGGCAGCCCAATCCTAAACTGCTTCAGCACAGCCAGGCTGCATCCTAAACAGCTTAGGAGGTGGCTGGAAACCACCTCGGGGTTAGGAGATATTTTCCCCCTTACTCCAAGTAAAGCCCCAGCCATCCTATGGGACTTCTTGGATCTGCACCAACTGTTTAGCTGGCACAAATCTAGGAAGGCTGTGTAGGGGCTTCTGAAGCAGGGATTAGGTTATGGTGGAGGAGGCTTCCCTCAACCCTGCCCCCTCCTGAGCCCAATCCCCCCCGTTCTGCAATCCTCCACCCAAAAACGCCCCTTTCAGCATGCCATTCTGTGTTCCTTTCCCAACCCCATGCTGCCCAGGGCAAACCTATCTGTTCTGGCCATCATGGGGAGCGAATTTGGTGCCAGCAGGTTGACACATATCTTTGTGCAGGCACTGCCGGCTCTCAAGTACTGTAGACGCAAGCATGCCTTGTGGCACGTTTGTGATACTCGGACTTGGCATAGGGACGCCTGCATCAGCTCAACCTCACATTAGGATTGTGACATGCGTTGTCTAAGAGCGCAATCCTAAACTGGAGTTAGGCCGGCATAAACTGAACCAGCAAAGTTTGGCCAGCACAAGGGCCACCATAAAGCATTTTTAGACTATTCTCGGAGTCAGGGAGGATGGCTCACGTCTGTATGCTGGCTTCTCTGACTCTGAGAGTGGTCTAAACATACTTTACAGTGGCCCCTGTGCTGGCCAAACTTTGCTGGCTTAGTTTATGCTGGCCTAACACAGTTTAGGATTGCGCCCTAAAAAATTTTTCCTGTATGGAATCTACTAAAAAGCAGTGGAGTCAGTAGGGAAGAGAAACAAGGGCCTAACTGCTGGCCTAACTGTGCGGGCCTAACTCCAGGTTGGGACTGTGCCCTCAGAGTAAAATGAGAGGAAGCAGAAGAGTCTGTTCTCTTATCTCCCTGTTGTACATATTGAGCCCTGAAACAGGCAAAATCATAACAAGACTCTTGCAAGACTCAAGCCTGAATTGGATGGAGCTTCTTTCTGAGTAAGCATGCCTAGGATTGTACTGTAAGGGAGGGTTTCAACAGGAAAATGGTGTGTGGGTAGATGGGGGGAAGTGTAAACTCCCCTTTCCTGTGTGCTACAGCTCCAGTCAGGAACAGGCCCCCGTAATTATTTTTTGTGGAATAAAAGGTGCTTATTTGAGTATTTCTCTTACTTGCAAGTACTGGTTGACTCTAATAAGGCATTCCAGCAAACCAATCAGAAAGTAAGGGCTGATTTCCATTGTCTGAGGGAAACTTATGAGGGAGGCCTTCAGCAAAAATTAAGTTACCTGCTTTCTGACTAGGACTGCCAGCTTGTGATATTAACAATGATAGGCCAGAGGCTGGAGCAGTTAGAACTGGAAACTTTTTGAATAGTCTGCCGTAGATGTTTTGTCTCGGTTTTGATAAATTGAGGCTCGAGCGTATGGAGGGCCTGGTGAAGTTTTGCAGGTCAGGGGATCAGGAGGTGGTTAACAGAAGAAAGAAAAAGGAACACTGCTTTATTCAAAATACCTGGTGTATTCAGCAAAATGCCTAGTACAAAACTAAAGGCAAACCACTACATGGATATTTGTAAGTAAGTATAGTAAATATTTACCTCAGAATTGGTGCACACCCCTGTTGCTGACAGGATCTGGGTTTGGGGCCAAGAGCGAGTGAGAGCAACTGTCTACTACCATGCAGATTTTGCTTTGTTATGCGTTGAGTTTTATGAAATGGGCATCCCTAGCTCTTTTCCTCATTGGCCTAAATACACTTCTTGTTCTCTAGTGTTTTACTGAGATGAATGTGGAAAGGAAAGGTTGGTTAACAAGAATCTCAAGGCCCCTTTTCCTAGTTTCGTTTGTAGGTGAAGGCTGGAAAGAGTTCTCCCATTCCCTGATCACAAACGATCTACGGTAATATTATAGAAACAACTCCCACAACATTGCTATAAAATGCTGTTTTAAACACTGTTTCATAATACACAAAGCCAGTTTCAGGATTGTTACTCTAGTATGGTCCATTAGCATCCCATTCATAGTTTGTTTTGTAGTTATTTTTTTTACTCAGCTGTTGCTGGGCAGCCCAATCCTAAACTGCCTGGGTCCCAGAGGATCAGTGGTACCAAAATAGCTACCTCTGCATCCTGTGGGATACATGGCAGACGCAGGATTCTCCTCAGGATTAGGGGGCGTTCAACCCATCTCTGAGCTGCGAGGGGGAGGGGCCTTTTACAGGAGCTCAGGCTCCCACAAAACTTAGCATTCCCTCCCTCATAGGAATGCCATTGCTTGAGAATAGGGGCATTGTATGCTTCTGCACCTGTGAGTCCTACTGTTGAATTGGCAACCACAAAAGCCCATTTGAAGACTTTGTTTCCCTCCATTGTAGATCCTGTTTTTGTGCCCCACCTCCAGGAGATTGCAAGCTGTCCCAAGCTGTTTTAAAACATCATCAGTTGTAGTTAAACAGGTATCAGTCTGGTCACTAGAACTTTTCAAGTTTAGGGTAGAAGCTGCTAATATTGTACTGAAGTGCCTTCAGCGCATACCTGCAGTCTTTTAACTGAACAGGGCACTATTAATTTGTCCTAACATTACACATCAAAGAGGTTCACAGTATGAAGGAAAACACAATATAAAGAAACAAGATGAAACAATAAAAATGCCATGACAAATAAGAGAGCACAAAATTCACAGTTTGAGACATCTATCAGCTAGGGTTGTTTGTCCTGGTGTTATGTGTGGACTCCACTATTACAAATGGGAGCTTTGAAAACAATTACTAGAGACCAGGATGCATGGAAATAAACTATTTCCCTCTCTAAAGGTGATTTAAAGGGAGCCTACTGTGTTCTTCAGGGGCCTTCGTTATTGGTATATACCAGTGTTTCTCAAACTATGTTTCAAGATCTTATGTCCTGTGGGTTGTGGAAAGCTGGCGGCTGCCATCTTGAAAGCTACAGACCTTACTCTTGCTATATTCCTTTTGTGAGTGTTAACCATACAAATTTTCAAGTGAGGGTTTTTACATTTTGTTTTTAGTTCAGTGCTTTTACATAATATTTTGTCCTAACCTTACTTTCTGTCAGGGATGTTTCATGGTTGTGCAATTGGTGCAATTCAAGAATGCAAGTTTGCATTCCAGGAGTGTCATTTTATTGTGTCACAAGGACAGTACTTTCTGCTTAATGATGTCATTTATGACATCACTTCCAGATTAATGACATAGCTTCCGGTGGATCCCGACACGAGTACCATTCTGAAAATGGGTCATGATCTAAAAAGTTTGAGAACCACTGGTATACACAATGTTGTGTTGTAAAACACAAATTATGTGTCCTTTCCTCAATACATGGAGCCATAATGTTAAAAATGCTGCGACTGGCTGAGATTCTACCTGCTCCTACAGTGCTTGCATTTGCAACACAATTGCTTCTGCTATGAAGAGGCCTGCAGAGAGAGCCACAGACTGCCTGTACCCTCCAGAGGGTGCAGTGAAGCCATAGTAACCCCAAGATATGTGAAGAAACCTCTTTTTTCTTGGTGGCAATGCAATCTTGGCAGTGCTGTTACCACTGACTTGCCACCCTCCTTACTGGTCCCTCTACACACTAAGTGGTTCCCTTATGTTTGTGTATCGGTTGGGAACTGCTCTATATACATGGGTAATAGTTAGGGATCAGATAACATTGGCTGTAACTGGCATAGCTGCAGTCTGGACCATAAGAAGGAGTCAAGGCATCTCACATCTAATGCAGCATAATTTTACACCTATGTCTCAAGTTTCCTTTGAGTCACAAACTGGCAGCTTCTGCTCCCGTCAGTCAAAATAATTTGTCTGAATCAATCAACCTGAAGACCAATTACCATAGGTTCTCTAGGCCACAGTTTGGGGAGTCTCCTTGAGCAAGGAGACCTCGTCTGTCTGTCTGTCTGTCTGTCCATCCGGGTTGTGGCACGAAAAAAGTTGAAGACCACTAGTCTACTGTGCTACATTACACTAGGGCAGTGGTTATCAAGCGTTCTAGCACCGAGACCCACTTTTTAGAGTGACAATCTGTTTGGGACCCACTGGAAGTGATGGCCTGGTGAAAGTGCCATCACTGCGATGCCAGAGCCTGTTGCTTTCCTGAGAATGCCACAATCAGTTGGGTTATTTCTCAGTCATTTTCCAATAGCAAAGTGAATCAGAAAGAAAAAAAAGTACATTTACAACCTCGGCACAATTAAAACAACCACGCAGCCCTTCCCTTTTCCAGCATCCCATCTTCCCATATTTTCAACATGGCTGCTCCAGGTGCTTCACGACTCACCTGAAATTGGCTTGCGACCCACTAGTGGGTCCCGACCCACAGTTTGGGAACCACTGCACTAGAGGGTCAGGAACTCTTGTCCCTATTCATTAGACTCAATGGTGATAGCAGGTATCCCACCATACCAATGCCCATCAGAAGCTCTGCCAGGCTATGTGAACCCCTGAACTTCTGCTACCAGTAGTAGTGGTAGCTCAGGAGGTGGGATGGGGGACTGTGAGGGATCTAGTGCAATACATTGCCCAAGAGCCCACAACAACCTGGCTCCATCTCTGATAGACTCAAGTGCCATTGCCAATTTTCCTCTCCTCATCCATAACTCTACACATTACAACTGGATCAACAGAACTACAAAGAACATCTGCTTCAATTGCTGCTTTCTGAAATAATTCAGAATGCATATTTATTTCTTAGGACAGCAATGGTGTCACCTTTAGATGCATGTAGGTTCCTGCCTGGGATTGCAGTTTTTTAGGAAGCAGATCTGGGTGGGGTAAGGGTGGATGTGCCACTTATCAAGACCCACAATCGTTAGCGCTCAGATGCTTAGAAAAGGGCTGTAACCATGCATCAGAGAATCCCACTTTGAAATGGAAAGTAAGCAGCCAAAATCTTAAAGAAGTGATACTATAAGGAATACATTGAGTACATGGGAATGTTAACCGGATTTGGGACCTAAGGCCCAAGTCCCCAACAATTACCAGGCAGAGGCTTGATGCTCAGTTAAGAGTTTTATTCATGTCTGCAGGCATGGAGAGAGAGGGCAAGCAGCCTTCTCTCTGAAGAACCAGGAAGTGTACAACAAATTTATAACCTGTCTCTGTGACCTTACTGGTCAATGTTACAGAGCTCACAATCTGATAACCAATGATACAATGACAACCCACATCATCCTACGTACTTGTTCACTTTCTATTGGTGGTATGGAAATGAGCTGTTGCCGTGCGGAAACTTTAAACTTTCTTCTGCAGATTCCCCTCTTCTTGTTGATTACTCTGTGTGTGGTAATTTTAAAATGGTGGGCTGCGCACGTGTCTTTCTGCCTAACTGAAATGGTGGGCTTGGAGCATGCGTACTTGCTTCAAGCCAATGCCCTGAGTGAACCAAACTTTATTTTCACTTACAACTCCTCCCTTTCTTATTTTACCAATTTTGGTTCACTCATTCTTTTGGTTCATTTCTCATTTCCCTGGGAATTTATGATTTTGTACCTAACTTTGGGATACTGTTGAAGCACCATCTGCGAGGCAACAGGCATTGCAGTTTTAATGGCTGAGTCACTCATATTGCGAATAAAGGATATAATACATGGCAGAAACATTAACCCAAGCATTATGAAACAAAAGAAAAATAAGGCTTGCTTCCAATTTGCAAAAATACCTCCTAGTCAACCCCCTGTGTTTGCTATGGTTGGTGGCGTTAGAATTTCATCCCAAGCATTGGACTCAACTTCTTTCCAAATGACTGGTATACCCTTTTATCTTCTCCAACCACATTTTCTTTGATTTGTATAATACGTAACTGTACCCCTAGGTCTTCACCCTTTCCATATACAAATAAACTGAAAGTGTTTTCCCACATAGTTTTTCTGATTCCCCCCCTTTCTTGTCCCACTCCTCTGGCTTAAAAATAGTGAAGTTAAGAGGGTTACAGGTGCCACTGCTGCAGTTAGAATTCTTTACTACAGCTGACATGGCCACTATAATTCCCTCTCCCTGCCAAGTGGCCCAAGTGACACAAGACCAATAGGGCACGTAATACTGTTCAGGATTATCACAGACTAACCTACCACTACTGTATCCCATATACTTATTTTTTTTTAACCTATATGATCTTTCCCAACTCATACCCCCACAAGTTTCCCCAGGGATTGTAGGAAATAGCCTTACAAGCATCAAAGAGTAATATGATAGGCTGATTTCCCTTCCTCTCTACTCGAGTTAAGAGGGGGCCATGTATACTCTTAGCCCTTAGCCCTACCCAAATTTTTTTTCAGGCTGGGTTTCCCTTGCTCACTGCACACTGAATACATGGCTGTATTGAATTTGCATAAGGAGATTGTCCCTGTACACTTGTAAGGAGTTTTATACAGCAGGGTTTGAATTACTTGGTTATCTTGCCTAGTGGTTTGTACACACGGGCAAACAGGGGTGCCAGCGGATCGGCCAATTAGGAAAAATAGCAGGAAAGCAAAGGATAATATAGGAGGAGACTCACTGGTTCTAGGGCTTACTGGTACACGTACCATTCTGCCCACTCTTCGTCGCTGTTGTCCCACTCCTGGGGTACGCTTGGATTTGAGCAGGGGTTCGTTTTCTGGCATTTGCTGCATGTTTGCTCGTGCAAAAAGGTGGCACTTAGAAGGCTGGATCTCAGAACTTCTTCCGAGAAGCAGGCTCCTTCTTGGTTTACCTTCCATATTCTCGCACGGCTGCCTATAACCTGACCCCATAATGCTTCTATCCAGCTTCCCTCGGGGTGGTAGCTTATTTTTAACCTGTACCAATGAGACTCTCCGTCCCTTTGTTCAGTTACTCTTCCGCACCAATGGTGGGGGCAAATCTGTTCCACTGCGTACAAATAAGGGCTGAAAGTATAAGGACCTAATAATGGATCTACCGTATTTCCCCATGTATAAGACGCACCCATGTATAAGACGCACCTTAATTTTGGGGCCAGAAATTTGAAAAAAAATGTACCACCACACATAAAGTTACTGAACTCAAGTTTTATTAAAACTACTCGTCACTGTCAAAACTCTCATCCATCAGCTTGTCCTCATCTGTGGTTGATGACGAATCGCTGTCATCATATATTGCATCGTCATCAGTTCCATCTAAGGCATTTGAAATGCCACATTTCTTAAATGATTTGATAATGATCTCGATCTTAATATTATCCCAGGATCTTTTCACCCAGGCACAAACTTCTCCTATAGTTGGTTTCTTCACTCTTCCTGCTGGTGTCAAATTGTCCCCAGAAGACTTCATCCATTTGTTCCATTCGTCTCTCATGGTAGCTTTGAACGGTTTGTTAATGCTGACATCGAGTGGTTGGAGCTGGGATGTCAAACCTCCAGGTATGACGGCAAGTTTTGTTTTTTGCTCTGCAGCAATCTGCTTTGTGTTTGGTGTTATGTGTGCCCTGAACTGATCAAGCACCAATAGGGCAGGTTTGCGTAAGAGCCCACCTCGTCTCCTGCTCCAAACTTTCTCAAACCAGATCTTCATCCCATTCTGATCCATCCAACCCTTTTCATGAACGTGGACAATCACTCCTCGGGGAATGTCTTCTTTTGGCATTGTTTTACGTTTGAAAATCAGCATAGGAGGCAGCTTGGTTCCATCAGCACAACAAGCTAGAACAGCTGTATAATGGCTCTTTTCATGTCCACTTGTCTTCACAATTACAGTTTTCACCCCCTTCTTATCAACAGTTCTGTTACTTGGGACATCAAACTGAAGGGGGACTTCGTCCATATTTGCAATCTGTCCCAACTCAAACTGATGTGTCTTCCGGCATTGAATGACAAACCAATGAAATTTGAGTACCTTCTCCTCATAGCTTTCAGGCATCTTTTGGGCAAGTCTGGTGCGTGTGCGCATGCTTAGTCCATTCCGTTTCATGAACCTGAAGCACCAATTGTGTCCTCCTTTGAAATCAGTAACTTCTTTTTCATCAGCAATTTTTCTTGCCTCATGCTGAACCATCGTTGTGGACACAGGAATTCCAATTGCCCTTTGCTCTTCTATCCATATCTTCAATTCCGTCTCTAAATCAGGCCATTTTGCTGACTTGCCTCTCATGGCCTTCTTCCGCCGTGGCATTTTGACTAAGGTTTCTTCTTCCCGTAGCCAGTCTCGGATGGTTTTCTCAGTTGGAGGAGGACCAAATCTACGTTCAGCAGCACGATTTCCATTCACTTTTGCAAACTTGATCACTTGTAATTTGAATTCAGCACTGTACGAAAATCTTCTCTGAGCCATTTCTGGGCAGAACGTGTCTTTAGGTTACAATTTGCCAACAAGCGGGAAAAAATGCCTCCACCCCCCCCCAGGGGCGGACCTAATGTAAAATGGTGCCCAATGATAACATGCTGCCTGGCGCCCCGCCCCCTCTGAGAAGCGGCAGGGGGCGTTAGGAAATGCTGCGTTCTCCATGCTCCTGACGGCTTTTTAAGGGAAGCGGGAGCACAGATAACGCGTTCTCCGTGCTCCCTCTTGCCTTAAAGAGCCGAGACCGCAGCGTTGCCCGCTCAGGCAGCGCTGCGTTCTCCGTGCTCCTGTTGTCTCAAAGAGCCTGCAAGCGGCAGCGCTGCCTCCGGCCCTTTAAGACAAGCGGTAGCGCGGGGAACCGTGCTCCTGCTTGTCTCAAAGGACGGGTCTTTCAGGGGATCGGATGCACGTGCATCCGATCCCCTGAAAGAGCCGGTGGCAGCGCTGCCTCCGGCCCTTTAAGACAAGCGGGAGCGCGGAGAACCGTGCTACTGCGTGTCTCACGCGAGGGTGCACGTGCTCACGTGCCTTGTATAAGACGCACCTAGTTTTTAGCGGCCCAATTGTTTGAAAAAAGGTGCGTCTTATACTTGGGGAAATACGGTAATAATGGCCACAGACACTGTTGATAACGTTGAGCATTGGTAAGAAGGGGATTATCCTCGGGAAACCAACTAAAGCTTGCCGTCACTGCTACTGGTGTCTGGGTCTCCATGCAATGGGTTAGTGGGGTTATCACACTTCACACAGTACTCTTTATGCCACAACTGGGGATTTTCAATTTTATCTAAAGGATATTTTGGGGCAAAAGGGGTTCTGCTAGGGGTTCCTTGAAATCCTAATTTACTTTCCAGATTTTAAATTCCCTTTGTACTATCCTGCCCACCAACCGTGTCTTCCAACCCTAAGGCTTTTAGGGATCTATGTTTTGGAATTGAGCTCTTCAAATATCACCTGACTATACAATTCTAATATTATCAAAGGCACATACAGGTCTACAATACATCAAATTTACAGGCATTAGTCTCTTATTTTCTTTAATACCACTCTGGGTCTTCCCTCTGGGTCTGCAACAGCTGTCCAAATGTCCCTTTGTTCTGGATTTGCAGCGTGCTTCGCTCTGGAATGGTGTGTCCAACCTGCTTCCTTCGTGCGAATAGCAGTTTTTGTTGTCAGCAATATTTGGAATGGACCCGACCAACGGGGTGTCAGGGGTTCAGTTTTCCAAGTTTTGATATACGCCCACTGTCCTGGTCGGAAGGAATGGACTGGAACCTCTAAGGGCACCCTCTGTGTTATCACTCCTTTTGTCCTATTGGCAGAAATTACAGAAAACAGTGCCAGCAGATACTTTCTTTAAAAAGGCATCTTTAAACAACTGCAAATTAGGATCTGGCCGTGGGCTAGTCTCCCATACGCTCATCCCGTACAAACATTCAAAGGGAGGTAGCCCAGTAGCCTGACTAGGTCTAGTGCTAAGGGCGTACAATGCCAAAGGCAGGACCTTGGTCCAAGGCAATTGGGTCTGTTGGGTTAATTTTAACAATTGCAATTTTATACTCTGATTCATCCTTTCTGTTTTCCCTGAGCTTTCTGGGTGCCAGGGAGTGTGCAGTTTCTATTGAACTCCAAGGACATTCATGATCTTCTGGAGTACCTTTTGGGTGAAATGGGTTCCCCGGTCCGAATCAATGGCCTGAACTATACCAAATCTAGGAATTATTTGTTCTAATATTAATTTTGAAGTTACCTTGGCTGTGGCCCTGGCGCTGGGAAAAGCTTCTATCCACCCCATCAACTGGTCCGTAAAGACTAAATATTTAAAACTGCCCACTCTTGGCAAATCAATAAAGTCACACTGCATACTTTCAAAGGGATGCAAGGTTAAAGGCTTGCCTCCCTTCTCTGTTTTCCTAGGATTGTTTTTGTTTGCCTTTTGGCATGGTAAGCACCTGGCTACTATAGCATTTGCATGAGTCCATACCCTCTTACCCACATACTTCTGTAAGAAAGTTTCTACTAAAATTCTTGTACCCCAATGCCCACCCTCGTGCAATGCTTTCAAAACTTCTCTCACTAGCCCCTCGGGTAGCCATTGCCGGCCATCCGGAAGGGTTAGTACTGAGTCCTTTTTCTATGGCTCCCTGAGACTTAGCCATTTCCAATTCCTTCTGTTGATATACAAAGGGAGGGACAGGTTCTGTCCCTAGACGTTAACAACCCCCTCTCATACCATAATTTTCCAAACACATGAACTACTCCACTTGCATACTTAGAATCTGTAAATATATTTACTGACTTGTTCTGTGATAGTTCCAAAGCTCTTTTAAGCGCATATAGTTCTGCTGTTTGAGCGGACATTAAGGGGGGCAGGGGACCAGACTCCACCTCAAACGGTCCCTCCTCAACTACTGCATAACCTGTATATCTTTTTCCTGCAATCATTCTAGAAGACCCATCGGTGAATAGGTTCCAGGCCTCTGGTAAAGGAGTCTCCTGGAGATCCTCTCTATATTTAGTTTGTAGTTCAGTAATTCCCACGCAATCATGGCTCCCTTGGTTTTCAAACTCCTTAACTACCACCTCTGATAATCCTTCAGCTGGGCCTAGGTGATCAGTTACTACCTACCACCAGTAAATCTGGTTGTTCTAACAAGGTGGCTTCAATTTGCAGTAGTCTAGCATCTGTCATCCACCTCCTAGCTGTATGTGTCAATATCGCTCGCAATTGATGTGGGGGATTCTGTATATCCTTGAGGCAGAATTTTTCATTGGAATCTTGTTAATTGGCCTGTATCAGGGTGTGGCTATTGGAAAGCAAAAATTGGTCTTGACTCCTCTGCCAAGGGTACACAGAAAAAGGCTGATTTCAAATCCATAATGGTATACCACTGATGTTGGCTAGGTATACCCTGCAAGATAGTGTCCTCCAGTAGTTCCTTAACTACTGAACGGAATCCCTCTTCTGCTTCTGGCCTTACGGGGTATTGGCCTCTATATACTGGAACTTCTGTTTTTAAATGGATTTTTACAGGGGTAATGTTTAGCAGACCTGGATTTCCGGGACTAGCCCACACTTTGGGATCAATGTGATCCTCATCGATGGACCTTAGGACAGCCAATTTAACCGCACACATGTGATTTTTAAAGCTAATTATAATCCCAAGTTTACCCATAAGATCTCTTCCTAACAAACTTACTCCTCCCATAGGTATCCATAAAAACTCATGTAATTGTTGTCCCCTGATCCCTGCACATTGTACAGGTAAAGGTTTAAGAATGGGCACTTCTGTGGGTTTGTTTTTCCATTCCTACTATTTTACAATGTGCTCCTGAAACAGGAACTGTTCCAATTCAAACTGGGGTACTTAAAGTAGACCTGGTGGCCCCAGAATCCACCAGGAATTCTGTCGCGTTTTTGCCCACCCTTAAAGTTATCACGGGCTCGGAAAAGGTGGGACTTTCTACCAGACAGCCCTGACCTCCCTAATCTGAATCTTCATAACACCTTGCCTGTCTCACTATCTCTTCCTGCAATCCCCCTCTTACAAAGTTCTGACCTTGCCTTAGTTGTTGCCTAGACAGCACCTCCTGTACTGTCTGCACCATTAATTTGGTTTTCTTCTTTTCCTTCTCCTCCTCTCTCCTAGTGACCACCTTCTGAGCCTCATTTAATAGTTCCTCTACTGATTTCAGCAGCAAACCATCCAGTTTCTGAAGTTTGTGCTGAATGTCAGGGTAACTTCCAGCCACAAACTGTACTTTTAACATTGCAGCATTTGTTGGAGCTTCTGGATCTAGTCCTGTATACTGCCTCACTCCTTTCTTAAGCCTTTCTAAATATTCTGCAGGACTTTCATCTCTCCCTTGGGGATGTCCGAAGGCTTTGTTCATACTAATATTGGTGGGGATTATCTTTTGAAAGCCTTGGAAAAGATATCTCCTGAACATTTCACATTTGTCTCTTTCTTATTTCTTCCTCCCGCCTTAATCTATTCACGCAGGTCTTTCGAAACCGCTTTTCTTCTTCTTCCCTGAATTTTTGCTTTGCTTTCTCCTGCTTTGACCTTTCCCTCTCTTCCTTTATCTGTCTCAATCTATCTATTTCAAGGGTGTCAGGGTTCATGCCTATCTTGTTGAATTTTGACCCTCCCTTTC
>JAJKFI010000101.1:2074176-2093704 GCA_029204185.1 Lerista edwardsae | reverse complement strand
GGTGTCAGGGTTCATGCCTATCTTGTTGAATTTTGACCCTCCCTTTCCCATGTTTTGCTTAATTTTTCCAAACTCAGCCTTATGGCTTTCCCTTCAACTAACGTTCTGGCTCAGCTTCAGCTGCAAACGCAGTATATTTAAGAAACTAACCTTCCCTTCTATACTCTTTCTAGATTAGTTGGCAGCACACGCTGTATTTTTTTTTTTTAAACTAATCTCCCAACTAACCTTCCCTTCTCTGTCTGATGTTCTTGTTACTTTTATATTTATGGGTTTCTCATCCTCTCCATATAAGGCCAATTATTGGATCCAGTTCATTTTGAATGATGGCCATACCATACCATTGTGCACAGTCTAACCATTTCCTCAGGTACCTGGTAGTCTCTTAATTTCACTTCTTCCCAATGGGCGAGTAGTTTCCCCAACAGACTACTCCCCAGGATTCCTAACTCCTGCCTCTCAGGAATCGGGGCGTCCCCCACGGAATCCCCCTATTTCCTCCCTTTCCTATTGGAGGTTTTGCTAGCCTTATTTCCCATCCCGCGGCCTATAACAACAAACACAGAAGGAATGGGATTTGTGGCGAAAGAGGTAAGGGGTCCTCAGTCACCGAAACACAAGGAAAACGAACAATTCAGGCACACGAACCTGACTCCCGGCCCCGGACTGTCACGGCCACCAAGGAGAACTGCAGGCTCCACTCACACTACACAACCACACAGAGACGTCTCCAACCCATTACAGGTTCCCAGGGCCCAGCGCTACTCACCTGGCGGATCCTCTTCCAAAGTAGCCTTGCTCTACTCTTAATCTGAGCGCCTCTATGGGGTTCTTGGAAGCAGGCTGTCAGGTGGCAACAGAGAAACTGACTGTCACAAAGGGACAGGGGCGCCCTTCAGTTTCAGAGCCGACCACCCGTTCACCCTGAATCCAACGGACAGTGTTTGCCCGGCCCAAAAGGGCTTTTAAAAATCCCACTTCTGACACCAGAAATTGTTAACCGGATTTGGGACCTAAGGCCCAAGTCCCCAACAATTACCAGGCAGAGGCTTGATGCTCAGTTAAGAGTTTTATTCATGTCTGCAGGCATGGAGAGAGAGGGCAAGCAGCCTTCTCTCTGAAGAACCAGGAAGTGTACAACAAATTTATAACCTGTCTCTGCGACCTTACTGGTCAATGTTACAGAGCTCACAATCTGATAACCAATGACACAATGACAACCCACATCATCCTACGTACTTGTTCACTTTCTATTGGTGGTATGGAAATGAGCTGTTGCCGTGCGGAAACTTTAAACTTTCTTCTGCAGATTCCCCTCTTCTTGTTGATTACTCTGTGTGTGGTAATTTTAAAATGGTGGGCTGCGCACGTGTCTTTCTGCCTAACTGAAATGGTGGGCTTGGAGCATGCGTACTTGCTTCAAGCCAATGCCCTGAGTGAACCAAACTTTATTTTCACTTACAGGAAGAACTCAAACTGCAGTGCTAATAAGAAGGAAGGACTGTAGTAATCTTAAGCATTTCATTTAGGAGACCAAAATACCAGAACAGCTTTAAGAAAAAATATCCAGTGGGGAAACACCGGCTGAAAAACCTGATTCTTATTCCATAGAGAGGTTTTGAATGTTGCCTTGTTATCCTGGGGGATAACAGCCTACAGAAATTTGGCAAACATATGAAGAGATATGTGGCAGAATCTCTCTAAATCTTTCTGAATGTGTAAATGACATGTAAAAGTGAGTTTTTATTGCACTTGGCCCAATGCCAGAGATCATAACACATTTCTTCCCTAGTAAATGTCTTTTTTTCCCCTAACCACAAAGATGTACTTCACACTTTAAAAAAAAACAAAAAACAACCCTTTGGGAATAAGAACTGGGATTTCCCTTTACACAGAAGGCGATCACTGCATAATGGACAGCTGGAAAGGTGCCAAGTCTGCAATACAACTTGCAAATGATTTTCCTAACTACTTTTTTCAGAGCCAATGGCTCACTGTTGTGCCATCAGACTAAGGTGATCAAAGATAAAAAATAACAAAGCCAGCCAGAGTAGAGCATCTAGTATAGTAAAAGAGGACAGGTGAGATGGAGTATTATGACCTGAACCTAGCCTGGGCAAGCATCAGACTTCCATGGGCTGCCTGGGGGATGGTTGTTGCAAAGGTGTTGTAAGTCATGCTGCAGAAGCCAGAAGGAAGGAGACACCAGCGTGAAAGCCAGTGCAGGTGGGCGCTGGGCCTCCACATTAGTTAGAAGAGCCCCAAGAGCTGTTGTCAGTAAGTTTCCCACCAAGTGGAGTAGAAGTAGGCTACCTCAGAATACCAGGTGCAGGGGAGTGGCAACAGGATGCAGGCATCTTGTTGTCCTGTGTGCTCCCTGAGGCATCTGGTGGGCCACTGTGAGATACAGGAAGCTGGACTAGACGGGGCCTTGGCCTGATCCAGCAGGGCTCTTCTTATGTTCTTATGAGCATTCCAGGATAGGGAGATGGGGGAAGGCAGAGGGGGAGAAATTAGGCATGGGAAAGCATGGGGGAGAGCAGTTCAGGTCCCCGAGGGAGGTGGAAACAGTGGAGACTCTTTCAGATCATAACTGATATCCTGAGCCTGAAAGCTGTACAAGGGGCTACTCATTTTTGGGCCCGCATTTCAGCCGGGCCACATCCAGACGGATCCACTTCCGTCTGCCTCCCTGGCTCCATAGGATACAGTAGTGGCTGTTTTGGCACCACTGTACCATGACATGGGTAGCCCAGTTAGGGTCTGGCTGTCTTTGTTGGGGAGGTCTTATGAAATTAACAGCGCAATCCTAAACTGCGCTGACGCTGCGCCCTTAGTACTGACGCGGGAGCGCTGATCGGCACCCCCGCATCGGCGCTAAGGCAACAGGACTGGCACTGCAGGCAGCATCAGCCCTGTTGCGCCCGTGCTGAGCCTCTCTCGCGCCAACCGAAGCTGGTCGGCGCAAGGGAGGCTCCGTGCCGAGGCAGCACGGGGATGGGAGGGAGGGAGGCGGGGGCAGGACTTGGGCGTGACGTGAGCCAGTTTGGGAGGTGGCCATACGGCCACATCCTAAGCCTGTCAGGGAGGTTGTGCAGCCCCGATTTGGGCCACGCGGTCTCCTCGGATCTGTGCCCGGTCTTTAGCGGGCGCAGATCCAAGGAGCACATAGGGGAGGCTGGAGCCTCCTCTACGATAAGGGAGCACACGCTTCTTTGCCGCAGGGAGGCTCCAGCCTCCACCAGCGCTGGATATGGCACTGGCTGGCCAGCGCTCCTACCCCAGCGCTGGGTAGGATTGCGCCCTAATTCATTAACACTGCAGTTAATATTCAATGTATACATTAAATTTCCTGCGTTTGGAATCCCAGATCTGTAAATATTTGGAATCCCAGATCTGTGGAGCCTTTCTGGAGTTACTTTGTGAGGCACCTTGTATATGTTTCAAAGGTACCCCAGTACCTAGAAATTTCTCTTCATTATGATAGTGAGAGAAAAAGCAAAAACGTGTTACAAAGAATTGTAATGTAATGCTGCAATGCAATTTTCAACCAGTGAGCCATGGAACATTGGTATACCATGCATGGTCTGCAGATGTTCCGTGGGAGTTTGGAGAGTGTCATTTATTAGTAAGGCTTTTGGGGGATGTGAGCCTTCACTGGCAATGCAGTGTGTATTGTCAATGGTCAAAAAACTGATGGTGTGCCTTGAAAATTTTAGCACCTTGCTGGTGTGCCAAAAAAAGTTGAAAATTGCTTGTCCTACTCTTTATAGGTTCTAGGACATCCAATATCAGAGCTTGCTTTCACTGCAAGCTTGCTTTCCAAGTCAACAATTTACATTTTCCTACAAGAGTAAAAAATGTCAGCCACAAAATTACAAGTACAGAGGTGTACCCAAGGACATGGTTATGGTGGCAATTAAAGGGAATGGAGAGGAATGGGGGCAGGGTGGCTGCAGGAGAGGAAAGATCCGGTGGAGCGGGAGGCTTTTGGAGGGGTAAGGGGATTTAAATCCCTTCTCCCCTCTGAAGCCACCTGAATAGCTCCATCCTTGCTGCTGGATACAGCACGGTTGTTTTTGGTGCTACTGCACCAGCCTGTAGAGGGGGCAGGTTTGGGCTCTGAGACATATAAAATTATGTGTAGGGTGGATGGAGTGAACAGAGGACTATTCTTTTCCCTCTCACCCAGCACCAGAACCAGGGGACATCCACTAAAATTGACTGGTAGGAGAGTTAGAACAGACAAAAGGAAATATTTCTTTTATTTAGTGTTTAATTAATCTGTGGAACTCCTTACCCACAGGATGTGGTAATGGCACCTAGCTAGATGCCTTTAAAGGGGGATTGGACAGATTTATGGAAGCTATCGCAGGTGACAAACAATGATGCATCCTCCTGGATTTAAAGGTAGGCTATCTCTGAATACCAAATGCAAGGAAATGACAATAAGATACAGGTATCTTTTTGTTTTATATGCTTCCAAAGGCATCTGGTGGTCCACTGTGAGATAAGGAAGCTGGACTCAGTGGGCCCTTTGTCTGATCTAGCAAGGTATATTCTTATATTCTTAAAGGAGAACCTTGTAACTGGTCCAAGAGGGTTCATCTCTAGCTTTTTGGTTGCTATACTGTTCCCTCAGCTGCCTTAAGTTTTCAAGTGATCTTAGCCCAATTAAGATGATGTAAAATGGTGCCAAAGACTGCCAACACAGAAATAAATTGAAAGTCATTCCCTTTTTTTAAAAAAATGGGCAAACATTTGAACTCTTGTTTGGGGCTGAATAAATATATGAGCCAAAGTATAAGCAAGCTAAGAAGATCAAATGTGTCTCTTTATAAGGTGTGACATTGTAAACTGTCTTTCCTTTGCAGAAAATCCCAAATAGGATTTTTATGTGGCTTGTTATTAAAATGTTTAGTCTGAGTTAGATGAAGGAAGAAGTGACTCTTTGCATGTTCTGAAATTAAGGCTGTAAAACAGTTGAATCACATTTTCCCTACACATTTCTTGATATGGTCATGTTGTGCTGAAGGGCAAGGGAAGAGATGTGATTTTGGGGAGACTGAGTGGATGGATTTCCTATGGGAAGATTCAGAACACAAATGCACATATCCCACATTATTTCTGTACTCTTGATGACTTCAGCTGAACGTATGAACACTCTGTTGAAAGGCTTTGAGTGAGAGGTGATATGAAACTTCTGACTGTGGTGTTAGATCTCTAAAAGTCTGTTGATATACAGTCAGTCCTCATTATTTGCTAGGATTAGGTTCCTGGAAATCCTCGCAGATAAAGAATTCTGATTTTGATTCTGAACCTTTATTGGCATATTAAAATTAACTTACAGTAATACAACATACAAACAACATGATAATACACGTATTTTAAGAACAGACAGTATTGCATAGCTTGAGAAATACAGCCACCTGTCTACTACAGTACTCATCCTTTCCTGCTAACAGATTCCGTAATAACATATCTTCCTTCTGGCCCAGATGTAAATAGAGTAGGTAATAGAGATGTGATAAATTTGGAGCACAGCTCCTGTTTCCCAGAACAGTATAACAGGATGTGGGGTAGACAATTGCACCTGCGTTCCTCCTTCAGTTGGCCTTTAAATCTGCCCCTAAGATCATTCGAGGGTAAAACATTCGAGTGGGCTAGCATAAAAGCCCTTCTCTTTTGTGGGCAATATAAAAAAGACAGGTAGCTACGTCTACTGTCATAGTTTATCCCAAGGTGATAATATAATGGGGAGCATGTTCTTGTTGCTGCTGCAATTGTTTCCTGTCTATCAATGTCTAATTGTCTAGTTACCAGTAATCTCACAGCTGCAGCTCGTGACCTAGCCCCTAGTAAGTCAACTGAAAGGCCCATGTGTTGGATTTTTTTCAGGAATAAATAATTCACAGATAACAGGGGTTAGATGCAAGGGGTACCTTATCTGCCATCAGGAAAATCCAGCAGAGATGCTCAGGAAGCCAGCAGAGTGGAGCAGGAAGTGCCAAAAGATATCTCAATATTGCAGGGACCTTCAGAATGGCACCTACAACCAGCATAGAAACCTTAAAAATGGCCAGTGGATGCTTCTGCCATCCATTTTAAAGGGATCAGCGCGGGTCGCAGGTGCCATTCTGAAGGACCCTGCAGCCTTCAGAAGATCTATGCATAGTGGATAACGAGGCGCAGATAACAAGATAATTTTGCCCCTTGCAGATAAGCGAATTCACAGATAGCAAGTTTGCATATAAAGAGGACTGACTGTATAAGACACCTAAGGATGCAGTTGTATCATATGATGAACATGCATGAATCAACTACATATGAATTTTGAGTCATCCAACAAATTGTCTTGCTGAGGCAGACAGATCATGTTGTTGTTTTCCCATATATATGGAATGATCTGCTTGCTGAAACCTTGATATGTGTGCCTTGTTTTCTCATTGCCTACCTGTGTGGTACACTCAAAAGATTATGTGGCCTAAAAGTGTTATAAGAACAGCAGAACACCCTGCCAATCCCACCTATGTAAGCAGGTGGAGCCTTTTTATCTGTGAGGGTTCCATTCCAGGAACCCTCATGGATACCATCTAAAATGAAATCCAGTTAGAAAAACAAAGACGTCCCTTTAAAGACAAATAAGACATCCCAGTTAAGCATGGTTTTTTTAAAAAAGCTTCCTTTCCTATGGCAAAGAGGCTTAGATTAGTATTAATTCATCAATTTGCTCTTAAGACCTCTTCGCCCTGCAGCAAGGCAAAAAAATGCAGGGGAGGATGTCTTATCTCAGAGCTAACTGACATTAATCTGCAAGAATGCCTGCTGCTGTGTTACCATGGTAAGAGAAGCTTTCTTTAACACTGACTGCTCATTAAAGGTAAGTGTTTAACAAAGGGCACTTCTCTTCCCTCCATACTGAGTCAAATCAGCAGATGGAAAAACAGCAGATGAGAAGGCTGTACCTGTATGGGTTTGTTTTTAACAAACCTTTGCATAACAAATGCTGGTTCATCACTTTCATGGCCTGCCTGTGAGTACATATAGACATTAGGATGAACTCTGCTGGAAACAGATTGCTGGATCTGATCCACCAAAGCAATTCTGATGTTTTTTGATGTAATACTCAGAATTTCCGCACTGCGCATGTCTCTGTCTCCTGCCTGTCTGTAGACCATCTATGTGTGCAGCTGAATCAAGGAATATACTTAATTCTGAATTGCGTATTCCAGTGGTTTCCAACCTGGAGGTCATGACCCTCAGGGGGGCCGTGAGCCCTTTTTCAGGGGGTCGCGGAGTGCTGAATGTTGCCATCTTGAAAAACCTGGGTGCTGAAACTATTTGAAAGATCCGGAATTTCCGACTCCCATCCTGAAAGCTTGATTGTTTCCTGAGAATGTGAGGTATAATCATTGGTTTCTTGACTATGATGATTTGGGTGCATGTTTTGTGATGGGTTTACTAATATATAAATGGTGCTCCGGAGACTGGGGGGCCAATGCAACCTCGCCCACAGCAACCAGAAAGATTCACACTGCTAACTGGGGCAACTTTTTACTGGTGTATGCTTGCAATCCTTCCTTGTTGCTGTGGCAGAGGTACTTTCACCTCCTTCCCCCCAGAGTACAGTTTAAATCCCCTTCTTACTGGTCCATGCCGAGTTCTGATGAATGTGGTGAAGCCATATACTGGAGACAGTAAAGTCTGAACAGGGATTTTGTGTCCAGGACTAAGCCACTGCTGAAAAGATTTAACTTTTGGGATTTGATCATTGTGAAATATTGAAATGTGATTGGCTGTAATTTTAAAATTTATTTTTTTATGATTCTAATCTTATAAAGATTTTTGCAACCCACCTTAGGCCTTTGAGATAGGGTTGGATAGATGCACAAGCAAATACATTGCAGATTAACCCAAGATGCTCCTGTTTTGGAGCTGGTTATATCTGAAGTTTGAAAGTACCTCTAAAGACAATGACCACACACATCTTTATTTACCTAGTGCTGGTTACCCTTTATGAATAGCTTTGAAACAGTCAAATGTAAAAGCAGCTGAGTCTTTGTTGGTTTAAGAGGAATGCTTTTGTGGTCCACCAGAATCCAAATCTGGTCATTTTATAACATAATACTAGCTGTATCTGTCTAATCTAGCCTGTTGCGGGTTTGCAGCAATACCTGGGTGGTCATTCCAGCCCAAATATTATAATCAAATATTTTTTCAGTGGCAAGAGATTCCTGTTTTTTCTTGTGGGCATATAAACGCTTAGGTTGCTTTCACACATCCGCTGAGAGAACATTCTGTCATCTGCCATAGCCAGACTAAGAATGGTCAGAAATCTGTTTTTTCCATGGCGAGCAGAGTGAATGCAATTTAAAATTTTCATACTCTGGATGATGACAAAACAGCTGAACTGTAGGTAGATTGCTTCACCACACAGCCAGATCCGAAGTTCTCAGCAATGTATGATCTGGAAACCCAGATGCCAACGACCAGACTGTTAGAGACATGAAGCTGCCAGCACTCTGGGGACCCAAACTAGACATTTGGGGCAAATACATGTTTGCTAAACACACACTTGCCCCATTCACCTATAAGGCCAGAAGATGGAGCTACTTTTTATACCTAGATGGGCATGTAGGGGAGCAGACCAAGACCTGCCTCCTCCGCTCATGCTGCGCTCTGCAGCATTAAGAGTTTTTTCCCCACCTACGTCCAGAGACAAGCTGAAAAGCAACAGAGAACAGCAAGATAAGATAGAAGACTTGTTCCCCTCTCCCTTATGTTTCTCTTGGTATAAAAAGTAGGCTTTCCTATCTGCCACTAATTAATACAAGGAACATCAGGCATGATGTCATTGTGCTGTGTGATTCCCTGTCCCTATCATCAATGAGCTAAAGTGGAGGCAGGAAGATAAATAGCGAGTTGACATTACATCTTGCATTGCTTGTACAGTACATTACAGGCATGCCTGGTATCTGCCGGGATTCCATTCCAGACTTCACCGTGGATACTTGGAACCGTGGGTACTGGGGACACCTTTTTAAAGAGAGGAGAATATCAGTGGTTTTGCTGCCACAAGGTAAAAAAAGAGATTTGTTTAATGTTCCTCTATCTTTTTAATAGGCATCCTAGTGTCCATGGTATTCATGGATAACTGAAACCATGGATACTGAATCAGTGGATACCAGGACAGGCCTGTATTAGACATTACAAGGGAAAAAGAGCAAAAAGACCTGAAACAGCAACAAGAGAAAGAGGACTAGGGAATCCTTAACCTTCCCCAATTGATCAGGAAATCCAGTTTCAAAGCCTAGATGTTGCAGGGGAGAAGCACCAGGTAGCAAGAGGGTTTATGCAACTCCCTTTCAATTATCACAATTGCAGTGAAACACAAAAAATAGGAAGCAAATAGTTGCTCAGACTGCAAATAGTAACTAATTAAAGGGTTGGTTGTTGCTAGAAGATGCCAGGAAACAATTAATTAAAGGGCCAATAGCAGGGACACGCCTCAGTGACACTTTGCCAGTCCACACTGAACAGGCTGTCAGTGCAATTTTAAGCAGGGGGGAAATGCCACAAATTGGGTTTGAAAATAAAGCCTGTGCTGTACTCTATAATTATAAATTAATGTGTTGTGTAATGCTGTAACTGTGCACTGTCTCCTTAAGGACAACCAAGCTTCCAGACTTCCCTATTCCTCAGACTGACAAATCGCTGCTGCCATGCAGTCTTGTTTGGACAGCCCTGCCAGACAGCAGTGTATTATTCCTTTATAATCAACCTGGTATAAGAACCTAAGAAGAGCCCTGCTGGATCAGGCCAAAGGTCCTTCTAGTCCAGCTTCCTGTATCTCACAGTGGCCCACCAGATGCCTCAGGGAGCACCCAAGACAACTAGATACCTGCAACCTTGTCACCACTCCCTTGTATCTGGCATTCTGAGGTAAATTGTAACAATAATTGTAAAAACCCCAATTGAAAAATGGGGTTTATGAACAGCCTGCCCATGTAAACCGCCTTGAGTCTAGTGAAATCTGGAGAAAGGCGGTATAAAAATACATCAAATAAATAAATAAAATAATAAATTGTGAGGTCAAGATTCTCCACAGTATTTCTCTTTGACAGCCACCAGAACCAGATGGTCCTCTTCAGACATGTACTCATGGGAACAGCCCCACTGTATCAGGCCAAATGCCCAGCTAGTTCAGATTTCTGTATCTCACAGTGGCCTACCAGATGCCTCAGGGAGCACACAAGACAACTAGATACCTGCATCTTGTTGCCACTCCCCTGCATCTGGCATTCTGAGGTAGCCAGCTATTTCTAAAGTATGGAGGTTGCACCACTCATCATGGCCTGTAGCCTGCAATGGACTTTTCCTCCATAAATCTGTCTAGACCCCTTACAAAGGCATATGCCCTGATGCCATCACCACCTCCTGTAGTGAGGAGTTCCAGTTTAATTACCCACTGGGTAACAAAGTATTTCCTTTTATCTGTTCTCATTCTACCAACACTCAATTTTAGTGGATGTTCCTTGGTTCTGCTATTGTGAGAGAGGGAAAAGAACCTCCCTCTAGCCACTTTATCCATTCCATGCAGAATTTTGTATGTCTCAATCAAGTCCCAGTGGTTCTCAAACATTTTAGACTGGGCCCAACTTTTTTGAATGAGACTCGGGTTGGGACTCACCACAAGTGATGTCATTAACCTGGAAGTGATGTCATAGCCAGAAGTGACATCATCAAGCTGGAAGTGCCATCACATTGGCATAATAAAATGACACTCCTGAAATGCAAACTGGCATTCTTGGACTGCAGCAATTGCACAACCATGAAACATCCTTGACAGAAAAGGAAACAGGTCAACATATTATGGAAAAGCACTGAACTAAAAACAAAATTTAAAAAAACCCTCACTTGGCATATACTATAACAAGAGTAAGTCTGCAGTTTCCAAGATGACTGCTCCCAGCTTTTCACAACCCACCTGATATCAGGTTGCGACCCACAGTTTGAATAACACTGTTCTAGATTGAAGAGCCCCAAACACTGTAGCCTTTTCTCATATAGGAGGTATCCCAGCCCAGTAATCATTTTAGGAAGGAAATCATTTGATATCTTTATCATTGTTCAACAGGCAACACAGGGCAGCATAGGAAACATTGGGATGCAAAGGTTTGGCAGTGACATCATCTGAATTCTTTGTAAACACTGAGGGTTGTATCCTTTCATAAATGGAAAGCACTTTTCTTATTTGCTCTGCTGATCTCTCCCGTGCCCCAAAAGGCTGTTGCACCTCATATAGTTCTGTTCCAAGGGTCCCTCACCCCCAATCCTCAGCAGCCTTTTCTCAGTTGTAGGGGACTGCTTGCTTAAGGAAGTGGTTAGGAAGTTTGCTTGTGCTCCTGAGGATACAATTCTGAATGAACAAATAATGTCCATTTTGGGGAAAAACAGGTAAGAGTAGAAGCAACTTAAATTGACTGCTGGAGTGTTCATTTATGAGAATAATTTCCTTCAATGCCAGAAAAACCTAAAAGAATAGAACTAGGGCATTTTTCTCCAAAAATGGAAAATTTTGCAGGGCATAGGGAAGTAACAGTTTTGCCTATTTTAAGAAAACTCCTTATGACTCCAAAATACTAAGCAGAGGCTACTGTCCCATCAGAATACATTATGCATCCTGTGTACTGTCTCACTTGGCACATTGCTGGAAGATTGACTAGAAGACCGAAGCGGTGTGCTTTGCCAACTTGTAGGGAGGGTTATAGTTGTTACATTTTTACATTTTTAGTAACTCCAACCATTTTAACACAAATCTTAACACAAAGAAATCCAGTAAATGCGGTCTCAGAGAAACTTAGAGCCCAATCCTGAGCCCCATAGCGCTGGTGGTATAAGCATACTGCCGGCGCTGGTGTCATAGAAGTGCCGTGAAGCACTCCCAGCAACAGTGGTAGGCCGTTACTGCTGGCACTGGGACAACGCTGGCCCCCAACGCCCTGGGGCAGCAACGCAATGCCAGAGGCGGTGAGTATACCGACCACTGTCATTGTGCTGGTTCCAGGCGAGGCAGGAGGTCATTCCTGGGCAGAGGGGGTAGAGCGGAGGGCACCTTCGCTGCTGGATCCCAACCTCCATGTCAGGCTACACAGCCCAACATAGAGGCCCTTGCCTCTGCGCTGGCAGTGCAGAGGCAAGTAGACCTATTGCTCACTCTGCACCCTTACTATGGGGAAAGGGGATGAACGTCCCCTTCTCCCATGGAGCCTCCTGCAGCTGCCTGGCTGTTATGGGATGCAATGGTAGCCACTTGGCTACTGCTGCTTGCATGGGCGATCAGGTAGCTCAGGATTGGAAAAAAGCACATTTGGACCACTCTTGAAGTCAGAGAGGATGGTGCACGTCTGTGTGCTGGCCTCTCTGATTCAGAGAGTGGTCCAAATGTGCTTTATGGTGGCCCTTGTGCTGGTCAAACTTTGCTGGCTTAATTGGGCCAGCCTAATTCCAGGTTAGGATTGCACCCTGAACCTGGTACCTTCTGCATGCATATCATATGCTCTGCCACTTAATTATGGTGGCCCATCACCAACCAATTAAGAGGATGAAAGACAAGATTCTTAAAGGATAAAAGGACCAGCTTCAGAGAAAACTAGAAACCACTTTAAAATACACAGGCCAGGGCAGGAGAAAATAACTAATTAAAGCTGCAGTCCTATACACATTTATCTGACGGTAAGTTCCATGGAATACACACACTGGGATTTACTTTTGTGTAAGCATGTATACAATTGCACTGTAAAGAGAGTTACGTAGCAGCAATGGAGCTCTCAGACAAAGATACAGTGTATTGGGTCAGATGTCTCAGCAAATTCACTATCACAGCTGCTTGACTGCTGTGCTATCTTGGAAAAATAGCCTGGAAAAACACCCCACCCCCCCAATAAGTGAACAGCAGCTGTATGTTTATTGCTTGAAAAGAAAATGTCTTCTGATAAAAGGCCTTAGCTCCTTTCTTTTCCAATCTTCAGCACAGCAGCTGGACACCACCCTAACACCTCTCCAGTAGCCAAAGCATTTAGGAGGTGGAATTAACTCCCTGCCTTCTAACCTCTCCTGACTTCAAATAGCTAACACCTCTTTCAACACATTTGAGCCTGTGTTTAAAAGCATATTAAAATCCCTAGAGTTTTTATTCTCCAAGGGCAACTCTGAGCATGGTGACATCATTTCCTCTATCACCAATGAAAGCCTTAATACATTAACACATTTTGGACCAAAAATAAAGTGCACTTTTTTTCCAGACTCTTCAAAGGAATGGGTGTCTGAAAAGTTCCAAATTAGTGCATAAACATAATCTAGCTAATCAACGCTTTTAGATAATACAAAATATGTGGATTTAAAGTTTCAGAAATATTAACACAACTGTATTAGTATCTTGGGAAACAGAAGGGTCAGCCAACAATTCTGCACAATCACTCCTTATTCCATGGTCAGGTGATTTAGTATCCTCTCTTTGAAATTCTGCTTGTTAGATCAGGTGTTCTGCAGCTGCTTCCTCAACCCTGACTCACAGCGGCTGTAAAATGCCTGTCTCCACAAAGCACACATCTCAAGCCATAGGCCTCTCTCCTTAAAATTTACCACTGTTGCTACAACTGATTCCATTCAATTAGGTGCGTCACAACAGCTTTTTAAAAAAAGAAAACTTCTGACTCTATTACTGACCAGTTATAGGAGCTTGAAAACAAGCCATTTGTCCTGGTATTATTCCAAAATTGTCTTTAATTTGGGTTATCTCCAAACTTGTTGAGGTATTCTGGAATTGATTGTACAAGAGCAGGAAACCCACAACTTCAGTTAAAATCTATCAGGCAACATGCTGCTGCCTGTTCAATATCAAGCTATTATTGCTGAGAAGAAAAAGAGGAATAGGACTCAAGATTTTACCAATTTTTATCACTGAATGACAATTAGCAGTGCAATCCTATCCCCTTTCCTGAGCCAGCACAACTGTCCCTGCACTGGCTCAGAGTGCCACAAACGTGCCATAAAGCATGTCTGTAAATACCTGTGAGCTGGCAGTGCTAGCCCAATGCTCTACAATTGCCTGTCGCTGCTGCATCCAACAGCACTGCTAGCAGCATAAATAAGGTTGTACCAGGCAGACCAAGGCAGGGGGTGAGTGGTGGGGAGGGGACATTTCTGGGCGGGGGGGGGCAGAACGAGGGATGGATCAAGCCCAGGAGGGGACAGTATCAGAGGGGGCCTCCTCCATCATATCCTATACACCTTCCCAGGCAAGGCACCCTAAACAGGACTTCCCAGATCTGCACCGGTTACATAGCTGGCATGAATCTAAGAAGCCTCATGTGGTCTGGCTCTGCCAGCATAGGATAGAATTGGGCTGTAGATTGGAAGCAAGTTTGAGGGTTGCACAGAGGCGTTTCTACAGGGATGGCAAAGCTCTAAGTTTTGCAAGAAGCCTTACCCTGTCATGTAAATCCCTCCTCTCCCTTGCTGCTGTAGCCAGTAAGCAACGCCAAGATTGGCTAAAAACGGTGCAGGAGAGTAGTGATTTCCACTGCAAGGTAAGGCTTCTTGCAAAACTTAGAGCTTTGCCATCCCTGTAGAAACACCACTGGGGTTGCAAGAACTGTGATTCTGCACTTCATGGCTTGCACTAAAGGCCAGGACACAAATCCGTTAACTGAGAGTCAGCTGTACAGGACTATCTTGATGCTCACTTGATGAGCAGTCCAACTTCTTTGCCTCTTTCCTAGCAAGAGTATATGACCATTATAAGATGCCGTATAGTGAGACGGACCATTGATTTATCTACCTCAGTATTGCTTACATTACCTGGGAGCAGCGATCCAGGGTTTCAGGTAAGACTATTTCCAATTCCTACCTGGAGATACCACTACTGAAACACTACTTGGCCACAATCCCAACCTGTGCTCGTGAGAGTTGCACCCTAGAATTCCATCGAACTCAGGAGTCTTCTCACAGTTATCCCACCCTCGTCCCCTCACTGGCCAATCCATGTTTCCAGTTCAATGGCCCTCCAAAGCCGGGTTGCCTGGGAGGATTTCAAAAATTGGGACTGGTTCCTGAAACAGACCTCTAATGGCCTGCTGTGCCATAACCAAAGATGCCACTCTATGCCCCTTCGCATGAAGGTGACTTAAACAAATCCAATGACAGGGTGCTGCTGGTCATCACTGAAATAAATACTGTCACAGTATGAAAGGTCTTCCATCTTTATATGCAAACTCGCTATCTGCAAATTCGTTTAACGGTGTGGGGCAAAATTGCTACTTTCCTTGTTATCTGCTCCTCTGTCCTTGTTATCCACTATGCAGAGACCTTCTGAAGGCTGCAGGGACCTTCAAAACGGCACCTGCGACCAGCGCTGACTCCTTTAAAACAGAAGCATTCCTCAGCAATGTTTAAGCATTCCTCAGCAATGTTTTAAAACAGAAGCATTCCTCAGCAATGTTTAAGGGGTCCATGCTGGTCGCAGGTGCCTTGCTGAAGATCCCTGCAGTCTCTGGAAGGTCTCTGCAGCATTCTGAGATCTTTTGGCACTTCCTGCTGCATTCTGCTGACTTCCTGAGGATCTCTGAGGATTCTTCTGATGGCAGATAAAGTACCCTTTGCACTAACCTCCTATGATGGGATCAATGGTTCATTATCTGTGAATTTGCTATCTACAAGGATTACCAGCAGCGGCATCATGCAGCCGGAAAGCTGGGCGGGAGGAACGGGTGAGTGGCAGCCCACGGGGGCGGGGAAGATGGCAAAACGGAGCGGTACGCAATGGGTGGGCTGCCGCTCACCAGTTCCTTCCGCCCAGCGTTCCGGCTGCATGACGCCGCTGATTACCAGGAACCTAACACTAACAGATAATGAGGACTGACTGTTATTTTAATTGACACATGTTTTTTTTTATACATTTGGATAGAATGATGTGTTCTTTGGGACTCTGTGTCTTCTCTGTGTGAGCTTCACAGCAAAATGGAACAGCCTCTAAAATGTGAGGATACACTGATAATGTAATTACTTCCAATGACAAAATTTTTAGTATTTTTCAGCATTTCGTTCTTTTAGCGGAAAAAGCACTTAAAAGTATTTCAGCCCCAGCTCCCTAATAAATCAGTACAAGAATAGAGCACTGTGTTCCCAGCATTTATCAGTTAAAGGTGATAACACAGTGTGGAAAAACCTCCCAGAACAGAGTCACAGGCCTTATCATGATTGCTTCCTGATGGGAAGTTGGAAGAAACAGAGTCCAAGGCCAATCAAAGACTAGCTTTGGCATTTTTCCCCCCTGGTAGGTATCAAAATAGGAAGTAAACAGCTTAGAAACAGTACTGTGAATCACTTTGAGGAAGTACCATTTCCTTTTAGTGCACTTGCTGTATCTGCTTAGCCTTCTTGGACTTTCTCCACCAGCAGCTAAATGAAGTCTACAGAATCTCCAGCCACTGTATCTAGTAAATGTGATTCTTTTTCTTCCAGCCTATGACCTAAGACCAGCTATATGATCCTTTGGGTTTATTCTTCTTTGTTCCATTTTTAAAGCAGAAGCTTTCCCAAAGAATTAAGAGAGTGTGATTAAAGTAGCCCATACATTAAAACTGCTTTCCGATATGGCACCACGAGCCCTTCTTGCACAATATATGAGCATGTATGAATGTTAACTAAGTATAAAAAGCAGAAAAGGGCCACTTAAATATATTTTAGCCCTTGAAAAGAAATGGGAAATGCGAAAATTGTTTTAAGTATAGTACATGGAAAAAATCACCACCTTGTATTCTCTATCAGTTGAAACATTTCTGAGCCTCTACATGGTCTTTACAGTGTGTCAAAGACTTTCTAGATGGGTAGTATATCTCATGGAAATGCCTTCCCTAGGCTTTAACACTACATGAATCCAACTAAATCTGACTAATGGAAATTTAGAAGGGGGAAAAGCAGTCTAATCCTACCTAAATCCTCACATGGTGATGGAGTAGTGCCAGATGACTTCCACAGGGATTTTTGGCTGCTGGAGTTCCCAGCAAGAAGTCAACTCGGGCCTACACCAGAAATATTGCTGCCTCAAGTCCATGTTGGACCATGCAGGTGGATCGGGTTTGGGAAGGAGGTTAGATATGGCATGTGCTGGCACCACCAATCCCAACTTCCTCCTGGGCCAAATCTGCCCACCACCTGCACCGATTGCCACCCTGTTCTGCCCTCCCTTCCTCATCCCTGTACTGGAGTTCTTTGCTCTGGCAGGCCTCCATCAATTTCCCTGCACACACCCAAAGGCTCCAGCCTCCAGCCTTCCCATCCGCATGCCTGGGCCTTACACTGTCAGAAAGCAATTCAGATCTGGGAAGTGCACGAAACACCCCCATTAAGATTGGGCTGAAAATCATTTGCCATTAAGGAAGAGAAAATACAGTAGAGGAGGACCTGAGTTTCTTTTGTTTTTAATTTCTACTATTTTGGTCTGGTAGGAGCTTTTTTCAGCTACTGAGAAGAAAGAACAAAAGCCTTGGACATGGCTCAGCCACAATCCAAAGCAGTCTCTTGACACATTTTCAAAATGGAAGAACCCGTTCTTTGTTTGTCTTGAATACACAAAGACAGTATTTGCTTTTGTTCCACGGTCCCAACCACATATGCCAATAACTTTTTTTTTTAAAAGAATGAGAGACAGGAATCGTTAACAGTCAAAGACTGTGTATATGCGTGTATCCTTTTCGACTCAGAGAGACGTCATAACAATTTTATGATGCGGCTAAAGAGAATCCTTGGCTTGTTTTGGTTAGGAAACTTAAATTCCTCGCATAACACAGTGATTAACTAACAGGGCAAAAAATTACTCAACACAAACTCTGACCCACATATGTGAGAAATAAGCATTCCATCTTGACGCCGCAAATTGTTTTGTTTTCTTTTCCATAGCAGACAGCATTAAACACTTAAAATTTCCAAATTAAAGTACTTGACATACAAATGTGGGTTTGTACCCACGCTTCTCATTTCAGCCTCCCACCTTTAGCAGTTCACGTTTCCCTTGAGCCAGCCAAGCAACCCCCATTCTGAGAGTGGGATCCAGTCTACGCTCATAAGGTGTCTTGTAACCTTCACTCTTTCAGTGCTAAACATTCAAAATCAATCTTGAGTTGTGAGTGGTGTGATTTACAGGCAGCCCAATCCTAAATGTCCAGCCCATGTAGGAGCAACAATAGCAAAATGGCTATCACTGCATCCTACAGCATTTGGACAGCCATCAGAGCAGTAATGGCATCTAAATGATTTAGCAACAGGTACTCACTTTTGATTGGCACTTGTGTCGGGGCCCGCCCACCGGAAGTGAGGTCATAGCTGGAACCCAGAAACCACCCCCAGGAACCCCCGCGCCTCCTCGGTAGGCTGCACGGCGGCCCGGGAGAAGGCCTGGGAGTCCCGGGCCTTCTCCGAGGCCGCCACGCAGGCTACCTATTCCCCCCCAGGAACCGCCACACCTCCTCGGGAGGGAGCCCCAGGCAGCCTACCTGCTCACGCTGCTGCTGCCGTCAGTCTCCCTCGCTCCGCTGCCTGCCTGCCTGCCTGGCTCTGAGAACGTGCAGGCAACTCAAACATGCAGGCAATTCAAACGTTGCAGGGGGCGGAGTGGAGCGCCGACGGAGTCGACGAGTGGGCGGGCGAATGGGAAGGGCCAGCCCTAATCCTAGGAACGGGTACTCGCATACCCGCTACATGACATGTCTGCATCAGAGGCACCTTGGGAGAAGGTGCATTTGTCCCCTTTCCACCAGTAAGAACATTAGGCTACTATTGGACCTCCTCAAGTCTATTTTGCCGGCGCAGACTTGAGGGCCTCCATGTCGGGCTGCGTGGCCTGACACAGAGGATAGGATCTGGTGGTGGAGATCACCGCCAGTCCCACCACCCATTCTACCCCTCCCCCGTCCAGTGAGACTTACTGCCCGCCAGCTCCGTGTCAAGTCTTCCTTACTGCTGGCTGTAGAGGTGCCTTACAGCACTTTTGCAACACCAGCACTGGTGGTGAGGGCTTACCACCGGCACTGGGTGGCATAGGATTGGGCCCTTCCTTGTTTCATTTTAAATAAACGAAAATTTATCTATTTTAAATGAGGTAATGATATTGCAATTAAGATCTGTAATGTAATGTACCAAATTGCAAGGACTAGGACTTAATGACAATGGAGCACAGTTCCACTACTGTGAATGGCCATAGAGTGATGCACTGTGTGTGTTGCCAGCAGCCACTGAGTCCAAAAAGCAGGGCTGCTAGAGGTACCGCTGCCTCCAGAAGTAAAGATAAGCCAACAGCAGAGGACCAAAGGGGGAGGGGAAGAGAGGGAGGAACAAGGATATTCCAGTTAGGGAGGGGGCTCAAGGTGGAATGGGAGAGGGAGAAGGTGGATCTTAGTGGCATACGCCACATCTAGAGGTATTTGGAAATGGTTTTAATTCTTTCACAGATTATGTGATTTGAAAAAAA
>JAJKFI010000101.1:2018339-2074166 GCA_029204185.1 Lerista edwardsae | reverse complement strand
AGCACTGGGTTAGAGAAAATGTCATCAAACACTCATACTGACTTGCAACTTTTGCTTGCCCAAGAAGATGGTGTAGGAGGAGGAGGAAGGCTACTGGGAGTAGGAGTGACTACTTATGTTGATGGCTAAGAAGCAGTGATGAAAACAAAGGTGCTAGTAAAGAAGCTCAATCCTATCCAAAGAGCCATGCCAGCTGGATGCACACTGAATCCTTTGGTGGGGGTGCAGTCACAGAGGCCTCCTAAAAGTAAGGGAATACTTGTTCCTTTACCATGGGACTGTATTGGTGTTAGAAAGTTGGATAGGATTGGGCGCTGAGAAAGTGGTAAGCAGCTGCTATATGAGCACATTATCTTCTGCCTTTAGAGGCCACCCCCTTGCACTTGCTTCTATACCTAATTATCCATATTATTTTAAAAATTGCTAGTATAGTACATGTAATCATACTATAGTTGCCCTTCCAACACTGGAAGAACCAAGAACTATGAATTAGGGCAGCATTTGAACCCATATAATCTGTCTACATTGTGAAATGAAAAACAAGATGAAATTCATTTTAAAATTGCAGTTGTTCATAGAATTATTGAATGTTTATAGAACTATTAATTCGTGTATAGAACTATTGAATATTCAGGATATTCAACTTTGTTTTTCTGCCTTAATCAGCTCCAAAAGCTGGTTATAGCCAAGGAGCTACTCAGTATACTCAAGCCCAGCAAACCCGACAAGTGACAGCCATAAAACCAGCCACCCCAAGCCCAGCGACTACTACATTCTCCATATATCCTGTATCTTCCACTGTGCAACCAGTTGCAGCTGCAGCTACTGTTGTTCCCTCGTATACCCAGAGTGCTACATACAGTACAACAGCAGTCACTTATTCTGGTGAGTAGTAATTGGAGAGAGGTTGGAGATGAAAGGTCCCACTTGTTCTATATTTATGTTCTGGGCACTTTAAATGTAGTGAATTGTGCTATTGTTATAGTCTCACATACTTCTATATCAATGTATACTAAAGCAAGATCTAGTGAATTGTGCTATTGTTATAGTCTCACATACTTCTATATTGATGAATACAAAAGCAAGAGATGGCATGAGGAGAAAGACTTGTGGCATTCTTGTGGTTCCTTAAGGGTGTTGGACAGAGAATACAAAAAGTGCAGGGCACAATCCTAGAGCGCCCTTAGGCCGGTGCATGTCACTTGCACCAGGCTAGGGGTATTGCAAACACGCCACAACTCCAAGTGGCAGATGGGCTGGTGCGGGCAGTTGCACCGAACCACAGAGGCTGGGTTCTGCCTCCGCACCACCCTGAGTAAGTGGGGAAGCGCCAGTGGAGTTCAGGAGGTGTTTTCGGGCTTGGGGAGAGTGGAGGGATGGCGGGCCCGTGGTCGAGGGTTGGAGACTGATCCTATGCCAGATCCTAACCCCTGGCCCAGTCGTCCCTACATGGGCCTCTTTAATTTGCACCAGCAATTTCCTCTGGTGCAAAGTGTAGTGGGGAGCTGCTGCCACTTAGAGCTGAGTTCTCTGTGCTAGATAATAATGCAAATACAGGTGGTCTCATTTATTTTCTCCATTGTTTTCTGTAAATGATGCCACTGTTACTGGTTATTAGTGCAGGAGTTGGTACTGTACTTGTAAATCAATGTGGGTCTCACTGTGCAGCTCCACTTAAGATCAGCTAACGTTGGTGCTAGCCTAATACAAGGAGTTCTGTAACTTGCCAGTAACACCTCATTTAATTGTGCTGCATCCCTCTGTGGGATGAAGAAGTTTGGTTTGACTTTGATATCAGTATTTGGGCATAAGGTTGAAATAATCTTATTGAGAGACTATAGAACGTATCCCTGAGAAACAGTTTGTATTTAAGTATAGTTATTTAAATGAGTTAGCTATTATGCATACATAAGTCACATCTTTGTGTTTTTTTTTATTATTTAAAGGTGCTTCTTACTCTGGCTATGAGGCTGCAGTGTATTCAGCGGCTTCATCTTATTATCAACAGCAGCAGCAGCAGCAACAGAAACAGGCAGCAGCTGCTGCTGCCGCTGCTGCCGCCACGGCTGCCTGGACAGGGACCACCTTTACTAAAAAGGCACCATTCCAAAACAAACAGTTGAAACCAAAACAGCCCCCCAAACCACCCCAGATCCACTACTGTGATGTTTGTAAGATCAGCTGTGCTGGACCACAGGTACCATTGTTCTTTTCTTTCTAAAAGCGAAAGCTTGTTTTTCTATAGTGAAACCAATGTTGCTGTAAATGTTCGTATATTAGGGATTAAAAAACATTCTTGGCTCATGGGTTATTTCAGTTTTACAGTAACAGCTAAGTTGTTTGAGAATGTGTGTGTTATGATTGTTCTGCTGTGACTTAGCAGAACAACAGTGCTTGCATCCAAGCGGTTTAGAGCTTTAGATTTTTATACTGGGTTAGCCAAAGGAATTTGGGCTCACACATTGATGACTGTGTTTTTCTTTAAACAAACTCCACCTATCACATCACAGGGATAAGTTACAGCTCCCTTTAGTTTGAAGAGTTTTTTGTAGTGCAAGAAGTACAAAAAAGCAAGTTCAAAACACTTTTTGGTGTATTGGTTATTTGGATTTTTTGAGTGCTGACCATTGTTTTGTGTCCTGTCAGGTATTCTGGGCCTTTTTTTCTACCTAAGATTAAAAACAATTATTGACCAGTTGAACTCCAGTGCTTGACTTTCCTTCATGGAAAATATTTGTGGTTATTCTGTTTGATTAGCATTCTAGTTTTGAAATAGTTGAATTGTAATAGAAGAACTCTTGGAAGTAGAAAATAATCTTTTATATTGAGCAGAATAAAATTTAAATTGAATGCATTTTGTATTGAAGCACCTACATTGTTATAGTTTAACTGAATCTGCTGCATCTTGGATGGCATTTCATGCCATTGTATTCTCTAAGTTGCCAAACTTAACTCTGGCCAATTAATTCTGTAGATCATCTGATCCCAAAGTGGTAGGTTGCGACCCAGCGTACAAAACAAAAACAGAGTCATTCCTCCTTGAGAGGAATGGCCCCGTAATGAGTGTTCCAACAGCACCACAGTGATTGCAGCGCTGTAGGCGCCCAGGGGTTTTTCCCCTTATCTGGGTTGAGTTGGCCTCTGGGAGGTTTTTGTGGGAAAATCTACAAATAGAGTTTTTTCAAGCATCAGGGAGGCCTGCATAGGGGACTGTGGACTTCTTAGACCATCTCAGAGGCCAGTGCAACCCCCCAGGTAAGAGGAAAAGCCCCTGGGTGTGCCATGATCACTGCTGTGCTGTTGGAACAATCCCCAACCCAAGCCCCTCCCTCGCAACTACTTACGTGCAGTCCCAAAGTCTGAGTAGGACTCTGGGAACAGCTGCTGTAGATGAGATATGTGTGTCCTAGGCTTCTTTCAGCTGTCCTCTTACTGTTGACAGCTGTGATGTACACAGGAATTTTTGTGTTGTACTTGTAGCCACATGAGTGCCATGTCTGCTTGTTACCCTGAAAGCCCAGTGATACTTGTATCACCAGTGGTACCTAATGTAGTGTCTGGTGGTACGCATGGGACTCAAAGGCCACCACTGCCTGGCAGCAAGACTAACAACTCAACATGACAAGCAGTGGTAGGCGGCTCTGCAGGCAGAGCTCCAGCATGCACTTTTTGCATGCTTGAAAAAGCTCTCCCATCCACTGTGAACCTCTTACTGGTGTTCGTTACATTGCATCTGGCCTCCCAATCCAGAAGTAACAGGCGATAACATCATTGCCAGTTACTTCTCATGGTACTTCCAATAGATGAACCGTGCATTATGGTATGGTGGGAGACAATCATGTTGAGAAACATGGCCCTAAACAGTTTGAGTCTCAAGTATCTAATAGTCATGCTTATGTTATATAATTTGGGCTATATAATTAAAATCTTTTGGAAGGGCTCTGATCTGCATATCTGTGCCTGCTGATGTCCAGCTGGCAGGCACATGGAACAGAGCCTGTTATAACACCCACGCTCTGGAATTCCCTCCTCTGGGATGCTCCTTTGGCTACATCATTTATGGGCTTGTGAAAGTTGTCCCAAAAGGCCTTTGATCAAGAGAGAATGCAATAGTTGTATTTGAACTCGGTGTCTTTATTGTGCTTTTGTGACTGTTATATTGTTCAATGAGCTGCCTTAGGTATACGTATTCAGAAGTATACCTAAAAAGTAAAATAAATAACATAGTTAATATTTTGTGGCAATTGAAATAGACTTACAAAGAACATTTGGAGGGACAGAAACATAAAAAGAAAGAAGCAGCATTGAAAGCATCGCAGAACACCACCACCAACAGTTCATCGGCTCGTGGGACTCAAAACCAGTTGCGTTGTGAACTCTGTGATGTGTCATGCACAGGAGCTGATGCCTACGCTGCCCATATTCGTGGAGCCAAACACCAGAAAGTAAGTAGACCGCTTCTCATCCCCCCCGAATTCTTTTCACTAAATCAGGTTGGGTTTGGCTTGCTTCATACAACGAATTGTTTCATACAACAAATTCACAGGATAATCAAAGATTTGATATGGAGATACGTACTGAAGGGATTAAAACTTTTAGGGTGGCTGCATAAATTTATGGCTGCATAAAAAGTCTGCCAAGAAATGCTTCCTTGTGTCTACAACTTCAGGCATAGACCATTTTTGTGCATGCAAAAATCTTATTTGCTTCTTGTAAACAAACGTTTACTAGGAATGTTTTTGAAGGTTCTTTAAACATGTTACTTACACTTGTAGGAATACCAATGTGTTTCTGAGCAGATGTGTAACACTTCTGTGTAGATCTAATCCTGCTATTAATTACTTTTGTTGGTTCTCTAAGGTAGTAAAGTTGCACACTAAACTTGGCAAACCCATTCCATCAACCGAACCAAACGTTGTAACCCAGGCTACATCTGCAACATCTGCGTCCAAACCAACAGCTGCTTCTTCAAGTATTGCAACTAGCAGCAGTGCTGTGAATTCTTCAGTGGCATCTTCAGCTGTGAAAATTCTTACTCCCTCTGCTAGTGTGCTACTAAGTGCAACATCCAACAACAAAGCAACAATAATTCCAGCTAATGCTGCTGTAAAGAAAATATCTACACCCAAAATTAACTTTGTTGGTAAGTGTTTTTGGTTGGTAAGTTTTTATTGTAGAATTTGGCAAGCGATATACTTTTTGAATCTTTTATATACAATCTTAGATCATAGATTAACACTTCCTTGTCATTGCTAGGATTTTGAGTTTAAAATGTTATGCCCACCAGTTACATGTTGTGCCATACACTTTGTATGTGGAAAGCCTAGTCAGAATTTCATTTGGATTTCTGGGCACAACAACCTTCTGTTAACCGAAGGTGAATGCAGTCTCCCTTACATAAGTGAAAGGGTAACTTAGGACAGTGGTTCTTAAATGTCTTAGCACAGAGACCCACTTTTTAGAATGACAATCTGTCCAGGACCCACTGGAAGTGATGTCTTGGCCGGAAATGCTGTTGTTGTGATGCCAGAGCCTGCTTCTTTCCTGAAAATGTTGCCGTAAGTTGGGTTGTTTCTCAGCCATTTTCCAACAGCAATCAGAAACGAGCCTATTTACAACCTTGATACAAGCAAAACATAGCCCTTCCCATTTCCAGCAACCCATCTTCCCATATTTTCAACATGGCTGCTCCAGGTGCTTTATGACCCACCTGAAATTGGCTCGCGATCCACTGGTAGGTCCCAACCCACAGTCTGGGAACCACTGACTTAGGATACAATCTATAGTGTACTATCCCTTTTAGCCCATGCACAACACCCTCTCCTATTTTCATTTGTAATCTAAGAGTAATATAAATTGATAGCCTGAAAGGTAGATTTAGGGATAATAGAGCTTTTACTAGAATGTTATCAATCAATCAATCAACAGGTACTTATATACTGCTTTTCAACATGAAGTTCACAAAGCGGTTTATAGGCAAATAGTAATAATAAAGTTAAATGACTCCCTGTTCCAAAAGGGCTCACAATCTAAAAAAAAGGCAGACCGCCAGCAACAGCCACTAGAAAGGCTGCGCAGCGGTGAAGAGGGACAATTACTCTCCCCCTGCTAAATATAAGAGGAACACCACTGGAAAAAGTGCCTCTTGCCCAGTTAGCAGGGGTAAGTGTGAGCATTAAAAATCAGTGTTATCAGTATGAGCAGTAAAAATTAGAAATGGAAAAAATGGTCAGTCATGAAATTAGATTTAAATGTGTTTAAAAATCATGTGTTCATTAAAGTAGACCTATCTGAGTCATGGTTCATTCAGTTTGATGGAACCCACATTTGTTTTGACATTTCTACAGTGCTTTGTATGATTGAACTTTAAAGTTGACTAGTAGATAAGAAATTGTTGACTGCCGAGGCCAATCAGAATTTATAGATTCCTATTTATTCATTCATATATTACATTTATATCCTGCTTTTTGCATGAAACCCAAGGAATATACCTAGGAATTGCCCATCTAGGCATTGACAGACATAGCTTCAGCAACCTGGCCATATCATGTTTCTTCAAACCAAGGTCTGGGACCAGGGCTAATGAGCTGTCTTCCTCCACCCTACCCACCTGTGGGGTACTGGCAACCTTACATTAATATTCTGTTGGAAAACACAAAACTAGGCATAGGAGGAATTTAGCAAAACAAAATCATGAAATTTCAATCAACTAATGTAAAGATTTTGGCTAAGAGTTTTAAATAATTGAGCCAGTTTCATGCCAAATTTTTTACAGAATAGTTTTGAACTATGCCTTATCTTCCCAGCTGTAGTAAGAAATCCTGTGATAAATATCTTTAACCTGAAAATGCCAAAAAATTAAATTTCACTTTGAAATGTTTCATGTTAGGTGGCAATAAGCTACAAACAACAGGAAGCAAAGTGGATGAATTAAAAGCAGTTGAAAATGTCAAGACTACACCTTCTGTTGCTGCAGTGCAGACACAAGAAGTCAAACCAGATGTATCTACTGAACCTGTAACTCCTACTGCCCTTGCTGCTTTGCAAAGTGATGTCCAACCAGTGGGTCATGACTATGTGGAAGAGGTATTATCCTGAACAGTGTTCCTGTATATATTAATATAACTCCTGTAATACTAAAGAGCATAACGTAAGAAGTGATAGGTTAAATTGATTCATGAGGCTTGAAACCAAACTAATCATATTAGAACAGCTGCAAGGTCCTTTATATGAGGAAGCTACTTGAATGTTTCTATAAACTATTTCCGTCTCCGAAAGAATTCACAGACTGTCATTAAGAACAAATTGCACTTGCTGCTGGTTTCATGATCTTCACCTTGAGAAAGGTAGAGCAACTCTGGGTCCCTGTCTTTGCAAGTTTTATTTGAGAGGATTCTTCAAAACTGTGGAGAAAGATGCTGTAGGTGGCATAAATTCTGTTACAAGACAGAAGTTCTGATACTGATATAAGAGTTCTGATACTGAACAAATCCATTTAATTGAGGAATGGTGGATTACTATATAGAGTAGATTTCTGGTACAGTTGCACATTAAGGTGCTACTAGTGTTGTCAACAGATTTGTGTCTGGCCAAGCGTGGTGCTGCTGAGTAAAAGGAAAAATGGAGGTGGATGCTAGTAGTTTGCCATTTGAGAGGACTCCTAACTTTATGAACTTTCAGATTTCTCTGCCTTTTCTGAGGGAAAGCTCTTAGAGCCTACTAAGGATTAGGCCTTAGTAGTAAAAAAGGTGACCTTAATTTTTTAATTCTTTTATATTGATCAGTAGCATAGCTCTGAGCAGGTTTATACAGGTGTGCCGTGTTATCCACAGTTTCAGTTATCCATGGTTACTGGGACTCCTACTAAAAAGATAGGGGAGCAGTAAACAAATTGCTTTTACCTGGTTGCCGCAAAACCACTGATGTTCTCCTATCTTTAAAAAGGTGTCCCCACTATCCATGATTTCAGGTATCGATGGGGGGGATCTGGAACAGAACCCCAGCAGTTACTGGGAAATGCCTGTAGTAAACACCAACATCACCATCTATAAAATGTCATATCACACAAAACCTCAAGCCAAGAAAAATTGCATCCAGCAACCTCCCAATTTAAAATTACATCAGATAAGTCTTCTGAAATAAAATGATGTTTACCTGTTTCCAGAGAACCTGAAGCCAAATGCACTCCCAAGGAACGCCTTAAAGGATGGAATGAAACATTTGGGATGAGCATTCTTTCAGACACCCAAGATCCAGATCTTGTAGGGTTTAAAGGTCATGGTCATTGTCTTGAGTGGTGCTAAGAAACAAATAGGTAACAAATGTAGATCTTTCAAGATCACTTTTACATGATCTTTGCAGATTATTCCAGTTAAAATTCTAGGTGCTTTATTTTGGATTGTAGTTTCTCAATTGCCTCCAAAGGTACCACTGTCTAAAATGCATTTTAGTCATTCAGTGTCCCTCCTTATCACCTTCAGTCTAGTGGTCAAAAACCTTGAAGTGCTCTCGGATCCACCCACTAAGACAGGGGTGGCTAACCCATTCCACGTGTGCCACTAGTGGCACACACAAAATCACCATATACTTTTGAAAAACTTTTAAATAACAAAGAAAGTTCTACAGCAGTTTACAGTTTGCTTAGTTTCTTTGCTGCTACTTAGCCAGCATGCCCCCAAGTTTCTAATACCGCAATGGGTGTGTTCAGAGTGGCCCTGGTGTGAAAGTTACAGGACCAGTGGTCAGCTAGGGCAATAAATCAATCACCCTTCCAATCAGCCACTGATGAGTTTTGTGGGACCAGCCTGATTCGCTATGCAGCACTTCAGTGAACCAAGCCAGGCTGCTTCCAATTACAGGTGAGTACATGTTTGTTTTAGAGACAGAAATTACTAAGTGTCAAGCCCAACTTCTGACCTTAACTGGAGCCCCACTCTGGTGAAAGCCCAGAAACAGTGAGTTGACCTAACAGGGCACAATTAGTACTGAAATGCCAAGCACAGCTCTTACCCTTAACTGGGGCTCTGCTTTGACAAAAGCCCACAATAAGTAGCGGGCCTAAACAGGGTACTTTGGTAGCGAAAGTACAAATTAATGCCAGGCAGACTAATGACCCAACCTAGGTCAGAAGTTTTAGGGTCAGAAGCTTTAGGATCAAACAGAAGCTTAAACAGGACATTTTGGTAGTGAAACAACTGTAGCAGAATGCCAGTTAATAAGGAAATGCCAAGCACAGCTCTTAACCTAAACTGGGGCTCTGCTCTGGCAGAAGCCCAAGATAAATAGCTGGCCTAAATAGGGCACAATAATGGTAGCAAAATGCCAAGCAACCAATACATCCACAAATCCTTCCTGTATTCAGTAAAGCACATCTGTAAGAATAGGTATTTTATTTTAAGTCTTTAACAGAATAAAGACAGGCACTCTGATAATTAACAAAGAGCATAAACAAGAATTGACAACAGCAGCACAAAGTTGGAGTAGCACGTTCAAGATTCTCTGCAAAACAAATGGCATGGCATGTTGCGGGTTGGCTACCTCTGCACTAAGGGACAGGTTCTTAAAAATAAGGCTGGAGTGGGAGACACAAATCATTTCCTCTCTGGATCTAGTCATTATTTTGCCTCTGTTGGGAACAGATGCAGGTTTGCAGTCTGGCCAGAGGAGCTGACTGTTGTCAGTTTAAGGGCGCAGTCCTAATCTTCTTTCCAGCACCAGAGTAAGAGCAATTCAGCTCCAAGGTAAGGGAACAAACATTCCCTTACCTTGAGAAGGCCTCTATAACTACTATTCCACTACAGGATGCAGCACATGCCCCATTGGCATAGCTGTTTGAGAGCTAGAAGCTTAGGATTGCACCTTCATTCTGCTAGCCTGGATAAATGAGGAGAGAACAAGTGTTCCCAATGTGTGGATTATGGAGTTTTGTGATGTTTGTGTATGCATAAAGTCTAGAGATGCAAAGCTTAATTCTACATTCTGTGCTGATACTGGAAGTTGTCTTAGTGGGAGCAATAGTAATTATCACTGTACCTGCAGATCTGATACTAGTGAAGCAGCAAAAGAGAACGCGGTAGTGGAGGATAGTAACTCAGCACGATATCCTAAGGACTGAGATAGCTATCTAGCTAGGACCTGCAGCTACCCTCCAGTAATACTGGTTTAATAAAGGGGGGTAGAATGGACAGGGTTACCTCACATAGGGTACTCTTTAATTGTTTTGGCTTTAAACAGATGCTTGCACCACAATAGATGGAGCAGGGGAATAGATCTGGATTACCATCCAGAAGAACTATTTATGTGGATATGAATTCTTTTTTTGTTGGCTGTGAGAAAGGGAATGTTGCCAAAGGTTTCTTCCATCCAAACGTGGTAGTGGGATATCTGGGCCTTAGCAATTAATTGGAACAGAGTTGATCCAACCTTGAGGATAAATCTGTTCCCACCCTGCAGCTGTGTTCTGTCTTAGACTGTGTTTTATATTGAACTCGATGCAGATTACTGGGGTTACAACTCTTGTCTGTACTGCATATTTAATATGCTGAAAATGTGTGTTCTAGGAATTAGGACAGTGAGTTTAGGTTATCAAAAGGTATAATGGCTGTCTGTGAACATTCTGATATTATACTTTTTCTTAAGGTGCGGAATGATGAAGGGAAGGTGATTCGTTTTCATTGCAAACTTTGTGAATGTAGCTTTAATGATCCAAATGCCAAGGAAATGCATCTAAAAGGAAGACGGCACAGACTGCAGTATAAGGTGAGTTGATCTACAGGGCTTAAGTAGTCTAAATATAACTGTTTTTCTAATCCATCTCATTGTAGTAGAGCTGTTCATATTATTGAGGTTATTCTGGGGCTAAGCCCTAACTAACTAGGAGCCCAATCCTGAGCTCCTGGCCTGCCGCCAGGATCTCCTTGGGAAGGGGAAGTTCATCCCATTCCCCTGAATAAAGCCTGCAATGGGACTACTCCTCTCACTGCCAGCTGTTCTGCAAATGGTGTTCGGGGGCACTATTCTGTCTTAATTATGGCATTGGTGCAGTGCTGGCACTCCCTCCTTACTGGACGCCAGAAATGTGTTTTACGGTACGTTTACAAAGCCTGAGCTGCAACATCATGCTATGAGCCAATAGGATTGGGCTCTGGGTTGTACATCTTTGTATGTACTCCTTTCATCTGCAAAGAACAGTTCTATATTGTAAATGCACATATTTGAAATGCTGAGATGAATGTATCTAATACATGTACAGAATTACTGGATCTTGTGTGTATATTGGAATGAGGATCTTAACTCCTTTAAAAAATCAGGGTGGTGACCAAGAGAGAGAGGATTGTAATCATGGGGGACTTCAATTATCCTCATATTGACTGGGTCAACTGGTGCTCTGGTCAAGAAAGAGAGACCGGATTCCTTGACGTGCTGAATGACTGTGCCTTAGAGCAGCTAGTCATGGAGCCCACCAGAGGACAGGTGACTCTGAATTTAATATTGTGTGGTACTCGGGACCTAGTTAGGGATGTCAATATTACAGAGCCATTTGGGAACAGTGACCATGCTGCGGTTGGTTTTGCCATGCATGTCCAGGAAAGAGTGCAGAGCAAATCTGACACAAGACCTAGTAGCAATTCTACCCCTCGCAGATAAGTGAGGTCTCATATAAACTGACTGAATATGTATAGCAAGGTGTGATATAAGGAAGCATGATCTGTATCTTCATGCTTCCCAACAATATGAATATTTGCTTCGCATGAGGGTTAATGTTCAGTAGTTTGAGTGTATTGCAGAGTTCTGCTTTTGACTTGGTGAATAATGTATTCAACCTATGGAGAATGAATCTTACAGAAAGATTAGGTCAAATGGAAAATAAAATCAAAATTATTTAATTCTGAAACAGAAAAAGGTAAATCCAGACTTGCAAGTTGAAGTGAAACCTAGCATACGAGCCAGAAAGATCCAGGAAGAAAAAATGAGAAAGCAGATGCAGAAAGAAGAATATTGGCGAAGACGTGAAGAAGAGGAGCGATGGAGAATGGAAATGAGGTACGTGGCTTGTGAATACTGCTAAAAGTGTTTGCCTGAAACGGCTTCCATGCATGTAAACTAAATTTCCATTCATGCTTATTGTACAATCAAACTACATGTTAACAACTCCTTTTTGTTTTTATAGCGAGTGATTGAAGCTGCTATGCCATTTTTCCTCAACATTTTGTAGTTCCCTTTAACTATCATTAGGACAATATGAAATAGTAAATGCATTGTAAACAAAATATCTGTATAGTAGCTATAAGACTGAGAATGAGACTTGATTATTATATTTCAGGCGTTATGAGGAGGACATGTATTGGAGGAGAATGGAAGAAGAACAGCACCATTGGGATGACCGCCGCAGAATACCTGAAACAGGATACCCTCATGGACCTCCAGGTCCTCTTGGATTACTTGGTGTTAGGCCAGGGATGCCACCACAGCCCCAGGGACCAGCTGTGAGTAATTTGAAAGAGCTTAATGTCTTGCTAAGTGTCCAAGCATAAATAGGAGACGGTCCATTTTCCCTAATTATTGCTTTTTGTGTTGGTCCATACGCTCAGGGGTTATCCTCTCTATCCACTAGGAAGCAGGGTCTTCAAAGGTGGGCTGACAAAGAGCTTAATATTGTATTACTGGGGATATCTACTCACAAGTGGTGGTAAAAACCAGAAGGGATTTTGAAGAGCTCCAGAAGGATCTCTCCAAGTTGGAGGAATGGGCAGCAAAATGGCAGATGCGTTTCAATGTAGACAAGTGTCAAGTGATGCACATTGGGGCAAAAAAACAAAACTTCACTTAGCCTATAAGTGAATAGGCTAATGGGTTCTGACAGCTGTCTGTGACAGCTCAGAAGAGGGATCTTGGGGTACTGGTGGACAACTCGATGAAGGTGTCGACCCAGTGTGCGGCAGCAATTAAGAAGGCCAATTCCATGCTTGGGGTAATTAAAAAGGGGGTTGAGAATTAAACAGCCAATATTATTGTGCCATTGTACAAATCAATGCTAAGGCCACATCTAGAGTATTATGTACAATTCTGTCACAATTCTGTCCTCAAAAAGGTCATAGTGGAGCTGGAAAAGGTGCAGAAGAGAGCAACAAAAATGATTACGGGGCTGGGGCACCTCCCCTATGAAGAAAGACTGCAGCATTTGGAGCTCTTCAGTCTGGAAAAAAGGCGCCTGAGGGGGGACATGATTGAAACATACAAAATCATGCATGGGAGGGATAGAGTTGATAGAGAGATGTTCTTTTCCCTCTCTCACAGTACCAGAACCAGGGGACATCCACTGAAATTGAGTGTTGGGAGAGTTAAACAGATAAAAGGAAATACTTTTTTACCCAGTGGCTAATTAAGCTATGGAACTCCTTGCCACAGGAGGTGGTGATGGCATCTGGCCTAGATGCCTTTAAAAGGGGACTGGACAGATTTCTGGAGGAAAAGTACATTTTAGGCTATATGCCATGATGGGTTGGGCAACCTCCTTACATTAATAGTAGACTACTTCAGAATGCCAGGTGCAAGAGAGTGGCAACAGGATGCAAACATCTTGTTGTTTACTGAGCTCCCTGAGGCACCTGGTGGGCCACTGTGAGATACAGGAAGCTGGACTAGATGGGCCTTTGGCCTGATCCAGCAGGGCTCTTCTTATGTTCTTAAGGAAGTCCTACTGACATAAATGGGACTTGCTTCTGCGTAGGTATACATAGACTTGCACTTGTAGTCTTGTTCAGTGCTCAGTTACAAATAGCTATTACTGACCATCTGTGTTAGGATTAATTTTTACTTGAAGGTCTTTTTAACTTTTAAACTACTACACTCATGGATAGTTTTAGCCCGAATATGTGAGTATGTCTGCCAGCGTGAGGTGTTGCTGCATAAAATGTACAGATATCTGCTGGAATAGTCAAGTTGTGAACCGATAACCACATGGTTATGCATTAAAATACAGCCAGGCAATCTTCAGGGGCAGGGATGGTGGCAGAGGCTGCCGCCATATTCTGAATCCTTTCCCAGGCTGCAGAGAATATGAGTCTCTTCAGTTCTGCGCCTGCTAAATAGAGGGGTCAGATCCAAGTAGACCCGTTGGGTAAGGGTAAGGGAACCGCTGTTCTCTTATCCCGAAAGAGACTTTGGGTAGCTTCCCTGGCCCCAGAGGATACAGCGGTAGCAATTTTGGTACCACTGTACTGCTGGGTGCTGAGGAAGCTTAGGATTTCCATTGATGATCGTGTCAGTTTTCAAGGCACACAGAATATTTCTTCAGGGTAGACCGACTCAAACTTGGTCATTCCCAATCCATAAATGTTGCTTACTTGTAACGTTTTTTTGTTCTGCAGCCTCTGCGTCGACCGGACTCATCAGATGACCGTTACGTAATGACCAAACATGCAGCTATCTATCCAACTGAAGAGGAGCTTCAAGCAGTTCAAAAAATCGTTTCTATCACAGAGCGTGCACTGAAACTTGTGTCTGATAATATGACTGACAATGAAAAAAACAAGAGCAAGGAGGGAGATGATAAAAAAGAAGGCAGTAAAGACCGGTATGTTTTATTGGGTTTTTTATCAGATTTGTTTTGTATTAGAGAGATACCAACAGTTTTGATTTGGAGAGTGAATAAAACACAATAGTCATGATTTGCCCTTAACTTCATTCCATGCTTCTGAATTTGTTTGCATAGTCTGTTTCCTGGAAGAGGAAGGGCATTCCAAATGGTCTGGGGAAACCCTTGTGCCAGCTCCTCCGCACGAGGGTGACCGTTAACTTCCAGTTCAGCCCTACCTCGCAGAGAGTTAGGTTGTTGGGCTCTCAGCCCTCAGCCAAATTTTACCTGATATCAGGTATTTAGGGTGTGTGTGCGCACGCATGTGCGTGTGCGCACACACACACACGAGTATATATAACCTAATAATATATATATGTATTAAGAATTTACATGGTAAGTAAAATTTAATTTTTCTGTAGTCCGTTCCATGTACTATGGACTCAAAACTTCAAATTCAAATTTCCATCTTAGATTCTGTGATCAGAATAACATGTATGCAGTTGTGTGCGCTTGTGTAGAGAGACATACCCTAGCTGTGTCTTTTGAAGAAAAGGTTGGAAAAGTCCCTCCACTGTTTTGCCAGTACATGCGTTCTTTGCTAGGCGAGTGTGCTCTAGAAGGATGAAGGAACCATAGTCCTTTAGAAGCAACTTTCCTTTTACTCAAGAAAGGGGGAAAGGAAAAAACAATTCCTTTATTTCTTTTCTTTGTACATTTATTTAGCTATTGCATTATTGCAGTGGTTCCCAAACATCTACGTGGAAATTGGGAACCTAAGTATTTATGGGGGCGGATCTAAGGCAACAGTGCAATCCCCAGAATCTTACCTCTGCCAGCCACAGAAGGGGCTTTTTTCAACTAACTGAGCCAGCGCTGGCCTCTGGGGGTCCAGGGAGCCCCACTGGCACCTCTGTAGGGGTCCCCAAGCCTCCTGATGTGTAAAAATAGCGATCAGAACCCACTTCAGGTTTCGCAATTGAAAGCCAGAAGTGGGTTCAGATAGCTATTTTTATACATTTGAGGCTTGGAGAGCCCTGCCTACAGGGCTCCTTGCATACACACCCCGGAAGCTAGCGCTGGCTCAGGTACATTGAAAGAAACCCATTTTGTCTCCATGAGTGATGCCATGCTGGGGAATCATATCACTGCCTTCCCCTTCTGTCCCTTTTTTATAACTTTATTTTTCATTTAGTGGAGGATATAACAATCATATAACAGAACAGAACATCACATCATAACGCATCACAGCCTTCCCCCTCTGTCCCTTAAGGAGCAAGGATAAGTGCTTCCCTGACTGTTGGGTCACAACCAGTGATGTCATCCGAGCGCGCCAACTACTGGAACGCTCGGATGATTGACAGCCCTCTGCCCCTATGGCGGAGGGCTGCCACGCCCCCCCAAGCCTCACTGCGCCGGAATCGCTCCATTTTAGAGCGATTCCGGACGCAAGGGAGGGAGGGCGGACCCAGCAGCAGCTCGCCCGTCCTCCGAGACAGCGGCGCGGCCCGGGACTTCCGCGGAACTAGTGGAACGGAGTGCCGGGCCGTTCCGCCTGAATGACACCTCTGGTCACAACCCTCCAGTTTGGGATGCCCTGTATTATTGGTTTATTTTTCACTATTGATTTATAAATTATTTATTATAAAGTGGGGAAATGTTTTTCAGCAGTGCAATGGATTCCTGCAGGCTGGAAGTACAGTCAATCCTCATTATCTGCTAGGGTTAGGTTATTGGAAAACCTACTAGATACCTGATTAACAAATAATGAATAATTGAGCCTGTGGGAAACATGGGGCTAGGTACCACGGTCTCTATGAATATTATGAACCTGGAACTTAGTCTGCAGGCTGAGTGACAGCAAGGACAGCATCTAATATATCACATTGGCTCTTTTTATGGAACAATCCCTAATTCTAGCAAACTATTATTCCTTCCTAACAAGGTTATACAAATCTATAATATTTTGTACAGTATGTGCATGGCATCCAAGAGCTTGAACAGTTCTTCCTGGGCTTTATCCTGGAAGCCCAGAGAGAGTAAAAACAGTTCGTATTATGTTGCAAATAGCATTCAGTATCAATTCAGTAAGGCACATCAACTCCAAAGAGAGAAACCAAAAGTTTGCAAGGAGAGCAAACTTTTGCTTTGGGTGGACAGAGAAAACAGTGTGGAGATCTGCTAATAGAGCAAACAGCAGTTCCCATTGTTTTGCAGATGGTATTCAATAGACAACACAAACAACTCTGAATGAGAGATTTTACATTGTAAAAGTGTCAGGGCAGGAAAAGCGTGCTACAGAGCAAGTTCATGGGAGCCCCCATGCAGGGCAGAGAAAATGGGCTTTGTCTTAGAGCAATAAGGTGATCTGCTGATAGCAGTTAAGGAAAAACCCACTGAGATCCTTCACTGCAACAGCAGATGTGCTAATAGCAGCTATAGAACAAACAGTTCTTTTTGTTTTGCAAATGGCATTCAACAGATAACATAACTCCAAAAGAGAGTACCTTTTATATCAGGTGTCTCCAAACTATGGCCACATCTGGCCCACCACAAATTTTATCCTGCCCATAGCAACTTGTTTATTTTGTCAGAGCATTTGCTAATGTTTGACATTTTTACCCATTGTGTAGAATTTCTCAGTTTAAGTACAGCATTGTTCCTTTGTAATTGCCTCATTTCTCTTTTGCTTTGAATCATGCCAATTACAAAAAAGATCCAAGTAAAACGTATTCATTCGTTTAAATTTCATTCCTTTATAAAACTGATGTTTGGGGCCTGTGAAAATATGCAAAATATATTATGTGGTCCTCTTACTGAAAAGTTTGGAGACCCCTGTTTTAAATCATCAAGGCAGGAAAAGTTTGCAAGTGAAAAAAGGCTGTGGGAAGGCATTTCAAATCACCTTACACTAGTTCCAGGTGCCTTTTTGAATGTCTCTGCTGCATTCAGGAAGGCAACAGAAACCTCTGGAAGGCAGAAGAGACATTCAAATCTCGAATATGGAGGAAGAGGTCACAAGACACACGAGGTAGGTGGCCAAACAACCCTTCATGGATATTTGCAAGTGGTGGGTACTCAAAATTGCCAGGGGTGAATTCACTGGATTGACTGAATTCACTGGAAATGCTGAGCATTGACTGTGCTAGGAGCTCAGTAAAATCTTTTTTTACTAGATTATCTGGCTGATATTGAAGAACCATCCTGCAGCTATGTTCAGTGGCAGAAGTGCTTTCTTGCCTCACCAAACCAGTGGCTATTATTCCTCTTAACGTTGATTGGCCTTTTTCCCTCAAAGCTGTGGTTTCTGCTTTAATTGTTATAGTGCCAAAATCTACACTATGATTTAGCCTGAAGCTGGCCTTGGTCCTCCATGTGAAGGGCTTTCCTTGTACTAGGCTTGTTTTTCTTAGAATGATGATTAAGGTGTGAAATTTCTAACTACACCCTTATTTTGATACAGAGCTTTGAAAGGAGTTTTACGAGTGGGAGTATTGGCTAAAGGTTTGCTTCTCCGAGGAGACAGAAATGTCAACCTTGTCTTGTTGTGTGCTGAGAAACCTACTAAGGCATTGCTGAGTCGCATAGCTGAAAGTCTGCCCAAACAACTTGCCGTATGTATGGTCTTGAACATTGGTCTGTACTTAAAGCTTGATTTTGCTGGTCTAATTGCCTGATTGTACTAATTTACTTGAAAGGAAGTGGACTGATTTTGAATTACTTTCTAAATACAAAATATTAGTGCACTGTTCTATAAAGAAAGTTCTCTCCTAGATTTGTTCGTCATCTGTGTTCAGTGTGAACATTTGAAACTGTCTGTATGAAGAGATGAAGTCTTTTCCAATGGGGTATAGTATAATTTGTAGGCTCAGTTGTACTTGAGTTATGAAGACAGCCTATGTAAACTAAGGACAACAATGAACAAAAATAACAAACGTACACCTCAGTGGTACTTGGCCTCCTGCCACGTAACCTCATGGCACTGCCTGGTCTAAACCCAGTAAAGGGGAAATGGCTGGAGCAGTGGTGCACCAGTGGGAAAGATGAGATTATGTAACTGCCTGGCCATTCAAAAAATCATGATTTGAGGAAGGAGAGGGAAATCCCAACAATGCGACCGACTATTCTCTTTTGTGTGTAACTGCCTTCTCTAGTGGCACCTGCAAAAGGTAGAGCTGGCAGGGAAAAAATGATGTTGAAAAGCCCTGCATAGTTTAAAAGAAGCAGGAACATTCTTCTGCTATAGAGACAGAAAAATGACCAAATCAAAGATACTACCAATGCAACATTTTGCTGTTGTCAACTGACTTTTAAAGAATGAACTTCTAGTCATACTTTCAAATGGACTGATGCTCATTTCTTTTTTAGAGAAAGTCTGTAAAATAGGCAGTCTGATTGCCAGCTTTCCATTCGTGTATTACTTCACTTAGAGTGGAGACAATCTCTTATAAACAAAATTACACAGATGGAAGCTCAATAGAAAATCCTGCTTCAGAACAAACTGTGTCAAATTGCAGAAGGGTAGCTGGTGGTGTTTATTGCTTTTACTCTTAAACAAGAGTAAAATTGTTAAGGCATTGGAAAACCACCAAATTCAGCGGTCTTGAAAATTGGTAGAGCTGTACACGTAATAATACCTAAAGTTTTCATAAAGCTGAGGTTGAAAGGTAGGATCTTGCCTAAGGCTACTATGTGACCTTTGTGGCAGAAATATTCTGAGGAAATCCTGATCGGCTGCTCAGACTCTGCACTATAATAGCCCTCTGAGTGCCTGTGGCTGCCTATGTGAGGTGAGGGGAACATGAAGAGAACATATTTACATGGTGTAGCCAAAATATGACAGGTGTATTCCAAATAACAGGTTTATCCCATCCTTAACAGAATATGCATTAATTCAGGGTTGAGCTAGGGAGCTAACCCACTCTAAGGGAGACCAGTGAGCACTGACAACTGTTAAACATTAAACATTAAAAAATAAAAGTTAAAAGTTAAAAATTAAAATTTAAAAGTTTAAAAATTAGTTAAACATTAGACCACCACTGTAAGTGCTGGCAGAACTGCTAGGTTGGCAGGAGCTGGGACAAGCAACGGGAGCTCAGTCCATCACGCAGTCTCAAACTACCAACCTTCCAGTCAGCAAGCTCAGCAGCAGCGGTTTAACCCGCAGCGCCACCACATCCCACTGGGAAACACTGCATTAGACCTTAATCTTTTCCTGTTTTACCTTCTCTTGTGTGTGAAAAAAAGCTTAGTAGATCTTCATATTTTTCCTTATTTAGGTAATAAGCCCTGAGAAATACGAAATAAAGTGTGCTGTACAAGAAGCAGCAATAATTTTGAATTCTTGTGTGGAACCGAAAATGCAAGTGACCATCACCCTGACATCACCAGTGATTCGAGAAGAGAACATGAGGGATGGAGGTTCGAAAGCTGTTAAAAGATGTTCTGTTTTAGTTGCCTTAAGCATTTATTCTGTTCTAGATGGCATTAAGTCCTGGAAGGCAACATGCTGGCATAAAAATATATTTAATGGCTTTCCAATCAACAAGTCTTGCTAGGGTGTATTTTTCTAAAAAATCTTGTTCTTACAGAACGCATTTTAGACTAATTTGCTGCAACCAACAACCTCAGATTTCTGGAGAAGGTGATAATTTGTTTAATGTACAAAACTCTAGTTCTTTGGAAAAGTAAATGTTTTATGGCAAGTACCTACAAGTTGGTCCTCGGGAAGACTTCCCCTTTAACAGAGAGCCTGCATCAGGAAATCATACTTGTTTGTTTGAAACTGGATAAGTTTTGCTGTCACTTACATGGCTGTCTGTAATTGTATGGTTTGATTTTTCAAGTTCAAAGTTACTCTGGCTTTGCTTAAGATAAGATGTGTATTTTCCCAGTTCTTTGAGGTTGTTTTCTGGTCTGGAGTACAACACAGAGCTCCTGATATTGAGATCAGAGTGTTGTAATTGAACAGTATACATGCAGTGCGTGATGGTAAGTCCAGATAGCTGAGCATAAGTTGGAGCTTTACAAGCCCATACGTATTTATAACCTGTGCAGTCCTACTTGGTGCCAGCAGTGTTGCTTTAGGGTCTCTTCTTTAACTCTTGAAAGCTACAAATGTCTTCAAGCCAGCAAGCATGATAATTTAACGTCTGCAATATGTTGGCTCTAGTTTATGGGTCAGATAAAATGAACTTCGTTTTCTTTTATCTTGTTTAAAATACGTTATTTTCATGGTCACTGTGGTATTGCAGGCTAGGAATGTATAGACATGAAATACAAAGCTATATTAATGCTCTTGCTACAATAATATAAGTTTAATTCTGTTTGCGAGAGCATAAACATATGTTCCATGGAATCAAGTTTCAAGGAATTCTCAGCTTCTTCCCAGTAAATGAGTTGCTTCTTAAATTGTTTATAAGAAGCAAACTTGCTTCTTGCTTAGAAGCCAACTTGGTCAAACATATTTTATTTAAAGAAAACATTGAAGATTAATGTACATAAGAGTTTTCTTCCTGGTATTTAATACCCTTTGTGTACAAAATTCTCAAGTTTACTTAACGGTTGATGTTTAAATTTTCAAACAAATACTTTTGCTTAAATACTATTAGTTCAGTTTACCTCCACTTTACCAAAAAGATAATATGCTAAACATTGTGTTCTGTAATGTGCATCTTTTAAACATTTGCCCCTCCAAATATTAGTATTGATAGAATAACAAATTTCATTATTTTAAACATGAGTTTGAGCTTTTATGCTCTGACAAAATTTACATTTATTTCATCAATACTGAGGTGTTAGAACTGTGCAAAAATTAGTTTTCTTCAAAAGAAAACAAAGCTCTATTTTTGTCTGACCCAAACCTGAATTAGAGTTGCCATGCTAGGTTTGATTCACTTGCTAAGTATTACCTTGAGGGGATCAAAGCTTTTTATTTGAATAATTTCTTCAAGACACTGAGCAGCTTAAAATGAATATACCAAAAAGTTTACTTCTGAAATGTATGAGAATACTGCAGATTTGCAGTAAAGAAGGCTTTATTTATAAAGATGGTTGCTCACTTGCTGCAAAAAAAAAAAAAGTTTGCTGTTATTGCAGTTTATAATGCTCGGTGTCTTAACACGGTTTATGGAATCTAGCTGGCTTTGGGGAATTGAATTCAGGTGGCAAGGAAGGCTTTGCTGGAAGAACTCAATTTTTGAAATGCATTTTTATGTGCCAATAAGTTAAATGACATCTTAATCCTATATAACCCAGTTACAAACTGAAGGGGAGGGAATAGGGGAAAGGAGAAGGTAAACACAAAACTGTTAACTGTGTTGGATTTTCGCTTTACAGTTTTGTGCATTTAACAGTAAATTTTACTGAATTGACCTTGGATGTAGTAGTGGTGAAGATGCTCTAACCTGTGCTGTTGAATGTGTTTCTTCAGCAAAGTATATTTCTGTGTTATTTTTTTACCCTTAGCTTATTAGCCCCGGTCCAAAGCCTTCTAGCAGAGACAATTGAATCCTGTAAGGGATTGCTGCCAAGACATTGGAAGGATTTTTGACCAAGGTTTTCTAAAGCTCAGTGTCACACCTGCCATGTTTACGCAAGAGGGGATTTGGTTGCATAGTCCTAGCATTTACTGTTACTTTTGTGTTTTGTCCTTTTTCCTTCTTGTCTTTGTCTCTCCCCCCCCCCCGAATTGAGCAGTGTTCACACTAGCTTTGAAATAGTTGACTGGGTAATACTTAATTCACATCTGGAATTTAAAGAGCGTGGTATACTTATATAACTTACAATAATGAAATAGTGTGGACACAGCATGTCTTAATGAAGATTAACCCCTTATTTATAGAACTCAAGAAAAATAATCTGCACTTAAAGCAAATCACAAAAATATGGTTGGCTGAAACTTAACAGGGTCTTGGGCATCTGGTTTTTCTTTTTAAGGACTCATCTTTAAGGGGTTAATCCATTTGGAGTCTAAAATAGATGCAAAAATCCACATATATAATTTTGTATAATGGATATGTAGCCTAGATGTATTCCCTATTTCTGTAGCTGCTTTGGCATTTTCTGATGGCTTGAGGTTTCAAAGTTGATTCATAACAGGTACAATCCATCTTCTAATAAGGTCACTGGCAAAATTCCATAATTTTTATGGAGGTGGACAATGCCCATACTCTTACTTATTAATTATATATGGGTCACTTTTGATCACTGCATCCATCAAAAGTTCTTTGAGATACAAACATTAGAATGATTTTCAAAAATAATGCAAGACTTCAGTGCTAACAGGAAACTGGAGTCATTAAACGTATTTATATGGACATATTTTATAAGAGTATAAACAGTTGGTATGGAACACACAGTTTGCTGTCACGAACACAGAATAAACCCTCCATATATTATTTATTGCTATAAGCATATTTAAATGTATCAGTCCTCAAAGTATTGACTTTGGCCTCAGTTGACTCCCCCACCCCTTTTCTTTGACTTGATATAACTGCAATCCTGATGTCTTCTTTCATTTGCTCTTAAATTTCTCACTGGTGTGATTCTTCTTTTTGCTATATTAATACAGCCCATAAAAGTTGACTTGTAAAAGAATTATATAACTACCATCAGTAAAATATTCATATAAGGCTAAACAATAATGAATTTCCAATAAAAAATAAAATTCAGACATAGTGCTCTAGACATAATAGAACTATTCTGTGCAGGAGTCTAGTGTCATTTACATACATTCAGGCTTAATGTACATTCTTGACTTGTTTCTTTACTTGTATACATTGGTGGTGGACCTCCTAAAGCCTGATCTGTTAAATTTATTGGCTTATGTTCTTTTTCTAGTCGGTGTGTTTCATGAGTCTTTGATTTGCTGTTACTGGTATGTTTGCTCACATTATTAGGCAATGTTTAATGTTTAGTTTCCTTCACTGAATAATCTAGACCAAATTCAGTTTCATTATTCCTCATGGTACATTAAACACTGGTTGTAACAGCAAATTTACTGTGGGAAAATATTGAATGTGCTTTAGAAATACCCTTGACTGATTATCAGCAGTTATATAATTATTGGCAGTTAGTTACAGTTGGAGCAACCAACTATAAAGGTTGTACCCAACTCATATAAGTCACAATCATTATAATAAATTGACAAAATCCTTTCAAAAAATATTTTTGAAGATCTGAATTTACCAAGCGCAGTGCCTTTCCTTCAAGCACGCTGCTACTACTTCTCCTTTCATGGTTTTGGCCTTTTCTTTATTTCTTCTTAAGACCTCTTTCTGGTTTTCTCTTGTTATCTTTCTGGATGAAATTGAAATGGATATACATGGCATGCACCTTGATACAATAGGAGCCTAAACAGTTACTGAATTACCAAGATGTACAGATACTTTTGACTTGGAATTGTACATAGTAGCTCACATTACCTCAGATTCCATAAAATCAAATAAACTGGATTATTTTTGTAAATGTATATGTGTACCTCATCTTAACGTGAGGTAATATATCATGGGCCTTGAATGCCTGGAAAGAATTTTGGCCCATTCCCTTACTATGTTTAAGGTAGCATGTGGTCATTTTAAGTTGTCCTAACAAACACAGGGCACAATCCATCAGGAAGCTATTTTGCATGAGTTTCATTAAAATGAATGGGAGCTGATTATAAACACCGTCTTTCATTTTAGTGGGGCATGTGCAGGAGAACTTCATGATGGATTTTGCTCAGTTTGTTGTAACTTTTGCTTCATACAAGTGGATTTTTGTGTTCCTTCTGTCTTGTGTTTCCTGTGCTGGTGCACTGTGTCCAACCATTCTTCCTTCAACATTTTAATTTTAGGGGAAATTCATTTTTTCAGAGGAAGTTTTTCAGAACTAATAGTTTACTGTATAATCTAATGGATGTAAAAATTAGATCGAGAGCTAACCTTTTATTACGCTCTTGATTGTCTTTCCTATTGGACTTGGGTTCATATACATATTAAGGGATTTTAGTGAACACTACTATATTGAAGACAGGGATGCTCATATAAATGGCATGTGTGACATGGAAGCTATTTTAAGGAAGTGTCTTGCTCACCTGGTCAAACACCCATTCCTCACTGCATTTTGCCAATTCAATCCATTTTAGATGTAACCTCGGGTATGGTGAAAGACCCACCGGACGTCTTGGACAGGCAAAAATGCCTTGACGCTCTGGCTGCTCTCCGCCACGCTAAGTGGTTCCAGGTTCGGAACATCATTTTACTTTCTTCTTGTAGCCTTATGAGAGAGAGAGTAGTTCAGTTGTTCAGTCGGATGTTAAACTATGTGGAAAAAAAATCAGTGTTGCCCATAGTAATTATACATATACATACATATATGTACGTATAAAATGAAATGACCAGGAAAAAAAAAAACGTATTTCTCTTGGAGGACCTCTATGGAAGAACTGCTTTATGCAGTTCTTGGCAATTTGACATCAATGTATTTTTCTGGCCATTGAGATGATATTGAAAGTTTGACTCGCTTTGGGGGATCATATGTTTTGTATTTGTAATGTATTCCATAAGGCTGCAGAGTAACTTTTGCTTTAAATAACAGAATATGTGTTTAAAGCTTTGTGTTTTAGACTTAAGACTTTTTCCTTTATTTCTTTTAAGCATAGGGAATGAAAGGTGAGAAACTCTTTGGTTCAGTGACTTTGCACTCCAGCAAAGGCACAACAAAGAAGCCAGACAGATTCCCATGGCCTTTCAGTCTCTATACTTGTTAGCTCTTTACTTTGTATTTCTATTATAGGAAGATTCTGTATTTGATGTTACAAATGATCTATTGGTCAAAGTGTGCAGGAATTCAAGGGATATTAGTCTTGTATAACCTGTGCACCTTGACTTGTTAAGTTACTAACCTTGGCATAAAATGCTTCTGTAAATGGCAGCTCCTGGAATGTTTTCAAGAGGCTTGTTTCTTTTCTGTGTCTGAGCTTCCATTGGACAGTGGTGTTTTAGCTTTTCTAAGAGGCCTCTTTTCTGTTAGCACCAGGATTGATTAACTTGATTTTGTATTGCTCTCAAGGCTAGAGCTAATGGTCTGCAGTCCTGTGTCATTATCATACGTATTCTTCGTGACCTCTGTCAGCGAGTTCCCACTTGGTCTGACTTTCCAAGCTGGGTAAGTAATGCTTTTAAAGCCACAAATGTGTGTTTAAAACTCTGAAGTATCAAAATTCAATGCAGTTTCAACCTCAGTGTTTCAGAAATGACATTTTCCATTAAGCCAATGCATTACTAGAGATGTTTTCTCCCGAGGGGGAGTGAGAGTCTGTATTAAAGGATCACAGAGACTGTTCTCTCTTGTTAATTATCTTCATACTAGCTTTCATGTACCCGGCTTCGCCCGGGTGTGTATATGTCCCATCCCTGACCCCCCCCAGTGGTTTTCGGCCCCCCTGGGGCGTGTTTATTTTTTGTAAAAATTTACCCGGCGGTGACCGGGTGTTTATTTCTCCCATCCATGCCCCCCCGCAGTGTTTCTTCCTAGTGTTTATTGCCAGTGTTCGTTGGGTAACCCTGGAAAGTACGGATTAGACATGGAACCCCACCCCTGGGCGGGTTTTTTTATTGTTTATGTACCCTGAGTTGCCTGGGTGTTTGTCCCGTCCTTGACACACACACCCCAGTGTGTGTTGCCTGGTTGTGCAAACCCACCCCTGGAAGGGTTTTTTGTTGTTTTAAATTTACCCAGCGTTTCCCGGGTGGTTATGTGTCCCATCCCTGATCCCCCAGTGTTATTTGTAGATCTTATTGGTTATTCAACGTTGTCACGCGGGAGTTCTGTCCCCCTATCTCACCAGACTCACCAGCCACACAACACATTTGGATGGTGTGCAACTGCCACTTCAGATGGCCCTGTATAGGTTTCCCTGTGGGAAACCTATCTGCAGCGGGAGTCCTCTCCCCCTATCTCACCAGACTCACCAGCCATACAGATGGCCCTGTATAAGATTCCCTGCGGAAAACCTATTTGCTGCTGTTTGTCTTCAACTGTAAAGAGTTCAGTTGCTGCCTGAAGATTCCGCATGTCATTTGCATGCACTTTGCATCTCATCATGACATCATCAGAGCCTTGGAATGCAGTGGCTCAGCCCATAGCCACCCATAGAGAACCACAAATCCGCTTGTACCCGCGCCCGTGGCGGTGCGAGCCGTTCCAAAACCACGCAGCGACGGTCTCAGGGGGCCAAGGCACCCGCGTGCCGAGTTTGGCGCGAGTCGGTCCAGGCGTTGCAGAGCCTATGTGGAACATACATACACACATAGATACACACGTACGCTCTTCTTTATATATATAGATTATGTATACACATTCCTGGAATATCTTTGCAACTTGGTGATCTACTTAAACAATAGTTTTCCAGTAGCTTAATATGATGCCTGAGTGTTTCTGACAGTAGCTTGAATCCAGAGATCATCCAGGGGGAAGATCCCTTGCTTCTGTCAAGTTGCCTTCCCACATCGCAGTCAATTCTGGAGGGTCAGCTAACTTCAGAACTTACTTTTCAAAGGGCTGTAGCAGAAAGCAGCAGGGGACTTGGGACTGGACTTGGGACTCCTGCCCTGTCAAACAGCTCCACTTTTGTTTTGAATATGTTTTAGATGATCCCGCCACTTTTTGAATCATTTTAGATGATCAGGGAGGTTGACAAGCCACATCAGCCTGTTGATACATTTTCTGTGTTTAGTAATGGTAATTTTTACTTTGAAGTATTGAAACCAAAATAGTGTAGTGCTTTTTTATATGATTTTTGATACAGTACAGGTTGAGCATACCTTATCCAGATTGCTTGTGACAGGAAGGTGTCTGGATTTCAGATTTGTCTGGATTTTGGAATAATTGCATAAATATAATGAGAAGTGCTTTTTTTTTGCTCTTTTCACTGTTACCCATTTGGGTATCTGCTGGCCTCTTTGACATTTTTCAACAATGGCACACACCACAGAGTAGCAAATAGAACTTACAGCACAGGCTCCTAGTGTTCACAGTACAGAAAGTTTTTTTAACTACCTGTATTTGTAGTGCTTTATTATATCTTGGATATATGTTGAGGGAAAGGTTTTCACTGAGGCAATATAAAGGCCATTGGTCAGCTCTAGCATAGTTTAAAGCATAATTGATCCCAGGAAAAGCCTATAGCTTCAGTTTCCAACACTATGCCCATGGGCATCCTATAGCCAATGGAGGTGTTGGTTGCTTCCTGCTTGCTTGTAGTTTCTTAAGAAGAACTGTTTGCATGCTTATCTTGATATAATTGTTGGGGGTTGTAATTTATTGGTTGCATCAGAGCCAGAGAATTAGCATCCATTTGAAGTGCATGTAGTCTTTTGGAGCATGAAGTGGTGGGAGGATCCTGGTACTTTACTTAGTTTCCAGAGGCTGAAGGGAGGGTGAGGTGCTTAGGAGGTGGCTCTGTTTCTTGGACATGCTCCAGCTGTGGTAATGGAAAGCAAAAGGGGGGGGTTCTCAGTGTGGGGATTATAGCTTCTAGACTGTTGCAGATTCTCCTATCCCTCCAGGGCCTGAAGTTGGAGAGCAAGTGGTGGGATGTGAAAGAACTGAATGGTGGGCGAAAGCAGGGAGTAATGATTGGGGAGGACTGGACTTGTAGGGGCAAGGATTAGATAATAATGGCTATTGATGGAGGATGTGAACCAGGGGATCCTCTGCCTTTTTCTCACTGGAAGTTTCCTTTAGCATTGCTACTTGGGAAGAATCGAATGTCTTTTAAGCCTACAGTGAATGGAGGGACTGGTTCTTTAACCCCAACCCCACATTTTCTGCATATTAAAAAAAACCTGAGGGAAGGGCAAGTGTTTCTCTCACCAAACAGCACTGGAAAGACTCCTTTCACCCCTGAATTATCTGTAACGCGTGTAGGCTACCGGTAGGAAAGGATCTCTCATTTTTTGCTAGGCAACGAAGGGCAGATGGTCCCTAGAAAAATGTGTTTAGTGGTAGCTGGCAACCATCTTGTGACTATCTGACTACGGAACTCTTATTTAAATGTTTAAGGTTGGCCTGTGTAGGTTGGCCTTGATTTAATCTCTTGTAATATAAATCTCCTGAATAAATGGCTCCCATTTTTATGCCAAGAATGCTCCAGTTTTCAGTGTTCCCTCATTTCCTTGATTCATTTATAGGCATAGAGCATTTTTGGTGTAATGAAATAATGCTAGAATTCATAACTTGTGACTTGCCCATGACCACATTGAAATAAATGTGTTGCTATGAACTGATGTGAAAATTTAAATCTTCTCTATGGGATTGGGGTTTCTGCTTAAATTTTCTTGAGCTCCAGTGCTTTAAAACTACTGGACAGCAAGAATCCCATGACATTATTTTGCACTGCTTACCTTCCTTGGTGGACTCCTACAGTCATTATTTAAATAAATATGTTCAACAGTTTATTATTACTTCTTTGTTTTATTTAGGCAATGGAATTATTAGTAGAAAAAGCAATTAGCAGTGCTACAGGACCACAGAGCCCTGGAGATGCCCTAAGAAGAGTGTTTGAGTGCATATCTTCAGGAATTATCCTCAAAGGTAAGTTGCATTTCTTGAATATATCTGTAAAATTGGTCACTTAATAAAGGATAAATCCCAGGAAGTCTGTCTGGTTCTTTCATTAACAGTCTTTTGGCACCTGACCAAGATATTTATATTCCAAGATGCATTTGATTTAGAGTCATTAGGGGTCCTGCGGTATTCTGTGCTCCTGTGATGTTTCCTTGTGTCTGTTTTTTATTTTGGTTTACATGATCATGTATTATTGATTGCAAACTGCTTTGGAGTTCCTTTTTTTTTAACCAAAAGGTGTGGGAGTATAAATACTTACACATTGATGAAGAAAATCTACTTGATTTATGAGGCTGAAATAATATCTCTCATATATACTCATGTATAAATTGAAAAATGTGTGCCTAAATTGACCCTAAAAACCGTAGGTCGACTTATACACAGGTCAATGCGGTAACAGCTGCTTGGTGAGGTGGGGGAGGGAGATACCGAGCTGAGAAGCAGGACTTGCATGGAAAAAAGGAGCTATAAGAACATAAGAACATAAGAAGAGCCCTGCTGGATCAGGCCAAAGGCCCATCTAGTCCAGCTTCCTGTATCTCACAGCGGCCCACCAGGTGCCCCAGGGAGGCATGTAACAACAAGATGCTTACATCCTGTTGCCACTCCCTTGCACCCGGTACCAGTAGCCCACCACCTTTGTAAGGAGGTTGCACAATCCATCATTGCCTATAGCCCATGATGGACCTTTCCTCCAGAAATCTGTCCAATCCCCTCTTAAAGGCATCAAGACCAGATGCCATCACCACCTCCTGTGGCAAGGAGTTACACAGATTAACACAGATTAACTACAGATTAGCTATCTTGTTCTGTAGCACCACAAACATAGAGCTGTTCTTCAAACAGGAAGTAGGGTGAAGATACTTGTGGGAATTGTAAGCTTTATGTGGAGTGCAGTACTGTACTTCCATGGCAGCAGTCCTCATGAAGCCTACACTTCTCATAAGCACCTTTGCTTCCTATTTGGAGAACAGTTCTATTCTACTTCAGAATAATTACTGGTAAGTTGTTTTTCAGGCTTTAGCCTCCAGTAAAATAAGACACAATTATTTACCAATTCTCAAAGGCTTTCATACACATCCAAGTTTTACCCTCAACTTATCCACAAGTCATAGCAAATTTCATTATTTTTAGCTTTAAAACTTGCCCTCAAATTCTCCATAAGATTGACTTATACATGTGTATACAGTATATTAACTTAGTAAAATGCATTATTTTTTGTATAGGAGGTCCTGGCCTTCTGGACCCTTGTGAAAAGGATCCTTTTGATACACTTGCTTTAATGACAGACCAGCAACGAGAAGATATTACTTCAAGTGCACAGGTAATTAAGAGTTCTGATAAAATATTATAATGTAGTGAATATTTCATACAAAGCTAATGAAGATGCACAGCAACAACCTACAGCAGCAAAACCTAAGCTGAGGGAAAGGAGGGAGATATAAAAAAAACTATAAGCAGGTGAATTTAAAATGCCTGAACTCGGCTAGACACAAGAGAAAAAAAGCTTGATCAAATGGGTGCAATAACCAGTAAAACCCAGTAGTTGAAGCTTGGGGTGCTACAAACCCACAATGCATAGTGAAACTGGTAAAATTTTCAGGTTGGCTTAAAGCAGCATTTCTCAAACTGGGTCACTGGCAATCCAACACTTCTGGATTGCCAAGCTTTCTCAGTGCTTTAAAGCAAAAAGCCCATCTTTGGAGCATGTTCTCACTGAAGACCATGTGTTTGTCAGCGAGAACACGACTTGACTCAGCCCAGAGTGGGCCGAAGACTCTGCTTGGCAGTGTTTAGCCTGCTCTGGGCCAAGTCATGATGTGTCACACTCATGAGCAAGAACCCATTCCAGAGGCAGACTAGCATCTGAAAAAGTGAAAGCTCAGTAACCCAGAAGTGTTGGTGGTGATGTTGTCATGTCACCACCAACACTTCTGGGTTGCCAAGCTCTGCATTGATGGTGGATCATGGGGTGGAAACGTTTGTGAAGCACTGGCTTAGAGTGCAAAAGCAGCAACACAAAGTTCTTCAAATGCATCTAAATATCAATACAATCCCTGTTTCTAGCTACTTACACTGTCCCAGGAATCCTGGTTCCTCTACTTACTGGAAAGTAAGGTTTGAGGGTCTTGTTGCATTAACTGATTGGATGAGTGGAACCCACCTCGCCATTCCATCCTTTGCTTAGAGACAGACAAGCTTGTTGCCTAGTCAGTGCACACATGACAATCTTGGTAGAGGAGGCTTGGCTACCCCACTGATGTAAAGAATGACTCATACCACAAAAAGCTCATGAGGATAATGGTATTCCAGACAAAGGCTGCTACTGGAACATGTCTGAACAGGGTTTTAACTTGCAGAGTCAGCACAGAGGCTTTGTTAGAAGTGTCCAAAAATAAGGAAAAATGGAGGAGAAAGCAAGGGCATTCATAACAATGCACCTATTGGAGTAAATGGAATGTAACTTGGGCTTTTTGCTTGCTTAATTGTATGAATTTAAAAGTTGATTTATCCACTAAAGAAATCTCTATGGCTTGAAAAAATGCCGATTACATTTCTCAGAAAATCATCAGTATGAAATACACGATTAAAAGCAAATAAAAAGATGCCAGGTAAAATCAAGGTTTGAGCAGCTGTATTTATCAGTCAGGAAAACATTTGTGTATGAAAGGTTGACTAGTAGCTAGGTGCACAGACTACTCTGTGTTGCAGCCAATTTTGCTTCTGAGGAGGGAAGGGCTCTTTTTTCATCCAAAGTGACTGGGAGGAATGTGTACATATCTTACAGCAGACCTTACATAAGTGATGCATTCAGTGGTGGGATTCAAATAAATTAACAACCGGTTCTATGACGTCATAGCCGGAGCCAAAAAAAAACCCAAAGCCAGCCAAGGTAAGCGAGTGGGCGGGGCCCGGCCATTTAACAACCGGTTCTATAGAACCTGGGCGAACCCCCTGAATCCCACCACTGGATGCATTGCTTCTTTATGTGACTCACATTTTAGGCTTGGAACTCTCATACTACATTATTCCATTTAATTTTAAAGTGTAAAACTGCATAAAGAAAAGTTGTCTAAGAGCCTTGACTGTTATCGATTCTTGGAAGTTGAAGTTCAGTTATTCAGAAATTCTGACATGTCCCTATTTTCCCCTGCTACCAGTTTGCACTGAGACTCCTTGCATTCCGTCAGATACATAAAGTTCTAGGAATGGATCCTTTGCCCCAGATGAACCAGCGCTTCAGTATTCACAACAACCGGAAAAGGAGAAGGGATAGTGATGGAGTTGATGGATTTGAAGCTGAGGGGAAAAAAGACAAGAAAGACTACGATAGCTTTTAAAAGCTAAAAAGGGGTGTTTGGTGTTGACATAGAAAGGTGATAACAGAGACGTTTGTTATCAGATTTTTTAAAATGTCTGTTTATCCCTAAAAGTTAAGAAAATTGCTGTTGTGTGGCATTCACACCATTCTTAAGGAAGTGCAGAATAATAATGGTTGGAAAGAGATCACAAATGGAAACTGTATTCAGATGTTTATTTTTAAATTAGTGTATCCCTCATTGCTTTTAGGTTCTAATATGTAAGAATTTTTTTGTTTCTTATGTTACTTGGAACACTGTGTACTTAATCCTGATTGTATTTAATACTCTGTGTGCTTCAGTTGCTTTGTGTATTTGCTCTTTTATTTAGTTTTTTTGTTACCTTCGACGAATAGCTGTACGTTGCTTTGCATTAGAAATGGTGAATACAGTTTCCCCTTTACTTAAGATTTTATAGCAGAACACTTTTTTTGTAAAGTGAGGCTGCAGGATTATTTCTCCTTACCGTGAACACACTTATCCTGCTATTTAAGTGCTTTCAGTTATATTAAATGTTTCTGCCAATTCCATGGCACTTGTCTCTTTAGTGATATAATGGTGTAATTAAGACAGATTTGTGTTGTTCTAATCAGGTTTGTTGTTATGCATTAGCAGTATAAATGCTAAAACATATACAGTATGGACTTACAGCAATTTTAGCAACTGCATAATTGATCAAAAATTGCATGACTTATTTGTTTTTAATAGAAGGGCTTTTTAAAAGTATTTTAGGTTTCATGCCTAGGTCTTCGTATAATTGACTTTGACATAGCAAGGCCAAAAATAACTTTCTGAAATTTTGCTGTTAATAGTAAGAGGGCATTTCCTATTTGGACAGAGGTGGCTAACTGGTTTCAGAGAGCTTTATCAGTATGGTATTAATGCCATTAGCTCTTAATTAAAATAAATGTTTGCCATATCAGTGCCTGTGAGATTGCTCCTTTAGCTATTTCTCTACCCAATTATTTAGTCACTTTCATTTAATTCTAAAATCTGAAGGTAGATAATATTTCTAGCAAAAAGGCTATGAAAGAAAATCCCAGAAAATTATTTGTGGCCATAGTGTCTGCTTATGTCTCCTTCAAAAAGCTGAATATTATAGCAGTGGTGTAATTCAGGTCTACATCTGGCTGTTGATGTATGCTCTGGTACACAGGTGTGATTTTGTTACAGCACTACAGTGGAGTACGCAAAATAAAAACTAAAATTTATTAAGTGGCTTCACTTCATTTTACATAGGGAATATATACTTCACTCTGTTTGAGAGGATTGTCCTAGTTCGCAGTGTTTTGATTTAACATGTGTCATAAGAGCGATGTAATAGTGGGGGGGTGCTATCGTCCTCCAGATCAAAAAATTGAAGGTGACTTTGAAATGAGGAAACAAATCAGGGCGTTGACCAAGAGAGACAGGATTGTAATCATGGGGGACTTCAATTATCTTCATATCGACTGGGTCAACTCCTGCTCTGGTCAAGAAAGAGAGACTGGACTCCTTGACGTGCTAAATGACTGTGCCTTAGAGCAGCTAGTTATGGAGCCCACCAGAGGACAGGTGACTCTGGATTTAATATTGTGTGGTACTTGGGACCTAGTTAGGGATGTAAGTGTTACTGAACCATTGGGGACAGTGACCATGCTGCGATTGGTTTTGCCATGCATGTCCAGGAAAGAGTGCAGAGCAAATCTGACACAAGAACCCTTGACTTTTGAAGGGCAGATTTCCCTCAGATGAGGAGGCTAGTTAGAAAGAAATTGAAAGGGAAGGTAAAAAGAGTCCAATCTCTCCAGGCTGCGTGGAGGCTGTTTAAAATAACAGTAGTAGAGGCCCAGCAGAAATGTATACCACAAAGAGAGAAGGGCTCGACAAGGTCCAGGAGGGTGCCTGCATGGCTGACGAACAAAGTTAGAGAAGCTGTAAAGAGCAAGGTGGTCCATGGGGTGGCGAAGAGTCAGACACGACTTAGCGACTGAACAACAACAAAAAAGAGCAAGGAAGCTTCTTTCCGTAAATGGAAGTCTTGCCCCAGTGAGGAGAATAAAAAACAACACAAACTCTGGCAAAAGACAAGGAAGGAGGCTAAGAAAGAGTTTGAGGAACGCATGGCTAGCAACATAAAGGGGAATAATAAAACCTTCTTCAAATATATTAGAAGCAGGAAACTTGCCAGAGAGGCGGTTGGCCCGCTGGATGGTGAGGAAGGGAAAGAGGAGATAAAAGGGGACTTGGAGATCGCAGAGAAATCATAATATGAGTTTAAGAGCTTTCTTGGCTCAGTTTGTCAGAAACTGCCAGCCCCTGGACCTCTTTAAATTTTTGACACTTACTAGTTTTTCAGGCTGTGTTTCTTCTTAAATGATTACACTCACTATGATGTGTCAAATGTAAATACACAGCAGGAACTGAATCTGTTGACTCACTATGACATAAGATAGTTAGCGCTTTAATTCAAGCTTATGATGGCTATTATTAGCCAGCAAATTGTTCAGGTTATTCTAATGTGGTCACTTATGGGCAACTTAGAAATTATGTTGTGTCTTGACTGGTAGAAAACATCTCGGGATAGGACTGTAGCAGAGAAATATTCAGAGACATATTTTTAAATTATGGGGATACAGTATTTGGTTGCCATAGAAGTGTTGCTTTTTGATTCATCTATTACCCCTATGGATGCCTGAAAGATGTGGTGCTCCATCCTATCTGTAGCTGTCTTTCTTCAAATTATATTTCTGCTGCACTGCGTATCTGTGATCGTATTAACCTTTTCGTATTTAAGTGCTATTGCAGAGTCCTTTTCTTTGAATTTGGAATTCATTGATGTTTAGCAAGTGGAGCTTCTGCATCATTCAGTGCAGTTCAGAACAGTGGTTGACTTGTCCTGGTACTATTTCCTGTTCTGCATCTTTCCCTCTTGCAAAAAGGTTTCATAGATCTGTACACTCTAATGCACCTTCCAATATCAGAAATCAGAAAGTAAGACACTAGCAGAATGTCCTTCTGCTAGGATAATATGCTATGAAAGAAATGGGACTTTAATACCATTTGGAAACATATTTAACTGTAGTTTTAAAAGCCGCTTGTTGCATCTTAAGAGATCCTTGCTGTGAGTGCATTTTTCTTGAACAGGCGAAAGAGCTACTTCACACTGGGCCAATGTCATATCCAAGAATTTTGTATGGGTTGTAGCAATTTACTTTGACATCTATGGATTAGGCTCTAGTTTCCAAAGTGTTGCCAATTAAATTAGTGCCCTCCCATGGCAAAACAATTCAAAATTTATACTATTTTGAAAAATTCGCAGATCATAAATGAATGCAATTATATCCCCCCATCGGTTATTGCCTTATAACTACTCCCATGTAGCCTGGATTCTTCTCCTGCCTGCATCTGTTGATTCACCAGATGTTACATGATCTGTCAACCAATGCCTTAAAGTTGGAAAATGAAGAAATATGCCATGAATCCAAGGATGCTGTTTTGTAGCCCATCTACTATTGATAAAAGAACAAGAGGCAGCAGGTGCAATTTCAAATACTGCAGCCAGCATCTTTTTGTATTGTGTATTGCCACTTCCCACTTCCCAATAGTTGCTAAGCACTGTGGTTGTCTTATCCATTTTATTGTTAAATCTGCCCAATTCTCAAAGTGAAAACTCATCCACTCCTGGTTATCTGACTGCTTGGCTTACATGATTAGATCACTTAAAGCTCTGGTCCTGAGCATTTTAGGCAGTGAACCTGGTCGCCTCCAGCCCTTGTTTTGAAGCATACTGCAAACAATGATGAGGTTTAATTTGTGTACAGTGTGGCACAAGCATGTGTTGATTACTGTAGGATCCTTTCTTCAAACAGTTGTTCATCTTCTGGATTTTTCTGGGCTGTCCCATAGATCAGTCCTAAAACAGTGAAGAAATACTATTCTTTTTTTCTATTGGCTCTGCATAGGAGAACTGGGATTACTATTCTAAAATTCTAGTTATCATAATCCAGGTTCATATTTTCATAGTGCTCTTGCTCTGACAGTTCACACACTGGACAATTCACACACAGGTTCAGACATCTGCCCCGCTATACTAGGACTTTTTTTGGTTAGACTGTGCCACCTTCCTCTTACCCTAAAATCCCTCTTCAGATACTGTATTACTTTCCATGACATCTTCACCTTAATCTGTTAGTCCTCATTTTCAACCAGTATATACCTACCTTATACCAGATCAGACCATGCTATTGTTCTCCCTAACTCACAGTGGCTCGCCAAGATTTCAGATAAGAGGAATTAATCCTAGACCTGCTGTGTTCAAAGCATCTGCTCTGCCGCTGAGCAACAGCCACTCCCCAGTAAAGCTCAGGAATATATAGTTTTGTTTCCATTCATCCTTTGTAATCGTTCCCTTGCTAAACTTCCCCTGACATAAAATTCTGGATTATAAACTGTTCAGGGACAGGAGAACCTATCTCTTTGCTGGTGTTACATTGTCAGTCATCATGTATTTTGACCAAGTTATAGGAAAATAACCATCTGCTTCTCAATCCAGAGATAAACTGCTGCCTAGATAGGCTCTTATGAATAAACAGCCTACTTCTATTGATGCTGTGCCAACTTTATGACCATTGCATCTTAAACCTGTTTGGCATTCCAGCATAGCCCTCCCGGTAATGCTAACAGCATCCTCTGAAACCCTGACCCAATCTTTCATCCATGGTACCGTGTCCTGACATTGGAGTGACACTTGAAGACACTTGGAGTGACACTTGAAACCCATCCTCCCAGACTCAGTGCCTGTGGCCAGAGAAGCTCTGCGAGGGTAAACCAAGTGGGGTGACGGGCCAATGAATGGCCCCTACTGGCGGAATGCCCCCATTAGCCTCAACCCAAGAACTAGACAGCACTGCAAAACAAAAGCAGTTGCCCCAAGGACACCACACCCACAAGGAATATCATTTTGAGCAGAGCAAGGGTAGAAAGATAGGTCTATTGGAAGAGGATGGCTACATTAAACACGTGCACATATCTCTCTATGGCAAGGCTGTGGGGGGGGGGGGAGACATTCACCAGTTAAACCACCACTCCTTTTTGCCAGGAGTTGGAATAGGACAAGTCCCAAGGGGAGCCTCAAAAGCACTTGAGCGAAGCACAAAAACACAGGCTAGGAGGTTGGTTAAGATGGACAGAACGTACCCCTTGGAGAGGCTCCAACTCATCAAGTCAATTGTCTTTTGCATAACTGACCAGAAACACCCATGGTGGGTGACAAAAGAGGGGAGGGGTAGCTTTAGAACTCATACCAGCTACTCCACAAGGCTGCTCTGCTCTAAACACCCAGCCACAAAAGGAGCCAGGCAAAGGACACCTTATCTGGCATTCATCACGAGCAGGCACACCTGGCTGGGAGGCTGTAGCACATGGACCTATCCGAGGGATCACTGCATAGGCACATGACACAGGGTGGCTACTGCAGCAGTCCTCCATCTAGCTACACAATCTCTGCCCTTATTTCATTGCTAGCTCCTGCCCATGTGCCTGTCATTATGCTGCCCTCCCGGAACTGTACCTTGGCAGTTCCAAGATAATCAGGAACCTTGTGATCAGGGAGCTTATCACAAAAGTAACCCCCACATTGAGTCAAAAGAGTCAGAAAGCAAAGATGCTGCAGACTCAGAACAGAAATCCCTTTACTTCCATCACTTTGCTCTTTCAGCCATTTTTCAAATATAATCACGTTTCAAATTTAATTCATGTGATTTACTCATTGTCCAATTTCATCCAACATTCCATGATGTTTGTCAATGCTCTTATGTTTGTTTTGCTTTTACTTCTGTTAGGTTTTGCATACATTTGCATGTGTTATATCATTTACGTTTTTTTGCTGGCCAAAATGAATGTGCAAGCTAAATAAGGCTATGCTTGGAGATTCATCAGTTTTTGACTTCCATACATGCTCTGGTCCCTAACCAGACAAAAGTGCAAGGTATTGGTGTATATCCAGACAGCTTGGTCTACAAGTAAACTAAGCCACAGTACTTAGTTGTCATCAGGGACACCTCTGATCATTGGCTGCTTCATCACGACCATTAATCCATGCAGAATATCTGCAAGAAAATGAACTTGCTTCCTGAACAGTACTTCTAAAACCATATAAGCTTACTGAGAAGATTGGAAGTATATTTTTAAAACGCAACTGCCAGAAAACAAAGAATGCTTTTGGATCCCATTCATGTTCTCATTCGCATTGACTGTCAGGATTCCAAGGGCTGCTTCATAACCACAACATTCTTACATGGAAGGAAATTCCTTGTAAACATCAACCCTAATTTTTGTTGTGCTTTGCTTTTTTTTTTTTTTTTTTTTTTTGGAACTACATAGTATACATTCAAAGCACTGGTGTATCAGTTAGGAAAACCTTAGCAAGCTAAGTAGCAATTGAGTTGTGAGGGCACTTTCCCCATCATTCAGATTCTAAGAAACTGAACTAGCAAGGTGATCCAACATGTATTGCTGGCAAAGTCTTGTAATTAACAAAACCCTAGGTAATCCTGCTTCAGGAAGCAGTTTCCATGTGCTTTCCTGGGCTGTTTAATGAATAAGCCATTTTCCGACATAATGGCAGTTTTCCAGGAAGCAAAGGTTAGGCGTCTGACAGTGCTATTATCCAGCACTTAAAAATAAAGTAAGAGGCATTATTGTTGTTGTTGTTGTTGTTGTTGTTATTTTATTTATTGGATTTCTATCCCGCCTTTTTGCCTGAAGGCACCCAAGGCGGCATTACAAGATAAAAAATACAATAAAATATAAAATTTAACATTAAAAAGCAATTTAAAAACAATATTAAAACAATACAATAAAACAAAATTAAAACAGAACAGTACAATTTAAAAACAACAAGCCCAGTGGATCATAAGGTATGAAATATAAAAATGTAACAAACCAGCCAGCTTAGATTAGCGTTCAAATCTACTAGGCAGCCATGTTCTGCAACCCAGAAGCTCTGGCTGATGGTGGTAGGAAATATACTCGGGGCATAAGGCTGACTGAAGCAGGTGCTTCGAACAGCCGGGTTGGAGGAGTATCCTGCTGCCCCCCCCCACCACTTCATTTGTCCCTCCATAGGCTGCTTGGATCTGCACCAGCTATTTCGCTGGCGCAGATCCATGTAGCTCCATGGGGTGGCTGGGGCTTTACTCAAGGAAAAGAGACATGTCCCCTTACTCCAAGTTGTGCCATAGCCACCTCCTAATCAGAGCTGGATAAGATGCAAGCCAGTTGGCCTGCCTATTCCATCCCTGGTTATGATTGAGCTGCCTGTAGGTTCCCACTTTGCAATGGGCTGAAAATGCAATTAAATCACTTTATGATGCTCTCTCCATAGCAAAACGGCTCACTATAGGACCGTATAGGACAGGTTAGTCACTGTAGGATGGGTTTCAACAGAACATCATGGGTGGCAGATCAGCCAATCAGTGATTGCAAGTGTTAAGTAGTGTCACACCCAATAGCAGCATGTTTATCTGCACTTCAAAGCACTGCGCTTTGAAGAAAGGAACTGACAAATTTATGTATTTGAAGAATTTATACCCCACCTTTCCCATGCTGAAGCAAATGTCCAAGGCAGCTTACAGAGAACACAAAAGTACAATAACCAGAATAAATAAAATACATTAAATAATATTCAAAAAAAATTAAAGATTTAATATGAACATAGAAATCATTCAAAAATAAAACGAGACCCAATTCTCCTCATCAGGCCCTTTGGAGGATGGGAAACAATTGACCAGGGGAGTAAACAAACGATGACAGTATTACAGAGGGACAGAGAGAAGACAGCCAACCATCATCCAAAGGCCAGACGATATGATTTAACCCAAAAGGCCATGAGGGAGAGTGTAGTTCTGAATTCTTCTGGTAGGGAATTCCATATTTGTGGAGCTGCTACAGAGAAGGCTCACCCCCAAGGTCACTTAAAGGTCAGTACCATCATCTTAAGTTGAGATCGGAAGTGAAGCCAGTGCCCATTCAAAACAAATGCAAATACTGTACAAGTGTAAGGCTGCAATCTTACCCACACGCGTCAGAAGTAAGCTCCTTTGACTATAATGGGACTTCTGAGTAGACAGGTATAGTACTGGGCTCAAATACTTTGAACAAGCACTTTGCTCCTAGCAGGGTGCTTAACTTTACAATGGCCTCTAAAGAGCACACTGGGCTCTAAAAGCATTTTTTTAGAGAAGGAAATAGCTCTGCAAGGGAAGTTGGATCTTGAAATTACTAAATTACCCATTATTATATTCCAATATTTTCACAATACAATCTGGTGTCTCCAAAACAGATTTTAAAACTTTGGTTAAAAAAAAATTGTGAAAACTTTTTTTTTTCCCCATGGGGAAAAAGAAAATGTTCAGCTCTGTATAGTTTACATGTCCACAGGTCTGGTCCCAAACCACCCACCAACTAAGGAAGCAAGCCCAATGGTTCCCCCTTTGAGCTGGTAAAATGCCAGGAAGAGGCCAAGCAAGGAAGAGGAGGGGACAGCGGTGAGCTAAAGCAGGGGTCTCCAGACATTTCAGTACAAGGGCCACCTTGCATTTTACACATTTTTGAGGGCTGAAAAAAGATCAGTTTTAAAAATGAATGAACTAAATCTAAGTGAATGAATGAGTTTTATCTAGATCTTTTTGTAACTGGCATGACATGATTCAGAACAAAAGAAAAATGTGACATTTACAAAGAAGCAATGCTGTGCTTAAACTGAAAAATGATATATGAGTAAAAACAACAAATATTTTAAGTTGCTGCCAGCCGAATAAAATCTTGTGGCAGGCTGGACTTGGCTCGCTGGATGTAGTTTGGAGGCCTGGGGGCTAGAAAATCTCCAATCTCCTCTTCCTTCCTCATCCCTGCTAACTGGGCAAGAGGCACTTTTTCAAGTGGTGTCTGTCCCTCTTATATTTAGCAGGGGGGAGAGTAGTTGTCCCTCTTCATCCCAGCACAATGTCTTTTCTAGTGGCTGTTGCTGGTGGGGTTCTGCATGTTTTTAGATTTTGAGACGTTTTGGGACAGGGAGCCATTTAACTTTATTTTCACCTGTAAACCGCTTTGTGAACTTCTTGTTGAAAAGCGGTATATAAATACTCTTTGATTGAAATACTCCCTGGAACGTTACAGAGAGAGAAAGAACAAGCTGGCGTTCTGTTCACCTTTCAACCAACGACTTTGTCCACCAATCAGCGCGCTATGCAGAATATTGTTCGTTGATTGGTGAATAAAACTGTCCATCCGGGCCAGGCCTGAATGGGTTCATGTCAAGAAGGTTTAATGGTAGGAGGTGGCATGACATCATTTTCTTGAAGCCACATCGGCGCACCTGTGGCCATATTGGTTGACTCAGTCAGATCATTGCCGCCAAGGAGGATTGCCGCGAATTCACGAATCAAAATTTCCCTGCATGTGTGTAAAAGTTAATATCAACCTCTTTAATCATGCCTGCGTGTTCTGCATACAGGTGTGCGAATCACTGTCAGAAAAATGGGATTTAATTTCCACGGAAAGATTCATGTATTCACATTACATCGGTTCAATAAAACTACCGTTCAGTGAGTACAGAATTTTTGAAGCTGTGTAATTTCTTGTTGTTCCTAGCAGTCTTATTCACCATTTTCTGACACCCACTGTTAATGGTTTAGAAGGAAATATATATATATATTTCCCCCCTCCTTTTCCCCCCTTCCCGTTTACATTTTTTTCCCACCTTCCATTTTCTACTGTAATATTTTCAAAATTCTGAACTTTAACAGAATTTGTTTTTTTTGGGGGGGGGGTGAGTGTAGAAGTTTAAAAAAATACTCTTAATAGTCTAGAAGTAAAAAAGAATTACTCTCATATTGACAACTACTTGTGTTATGAAGAGATTTTAATGTAAGTTTCCTACATATTTATCTAATTTTTGCCCACCCTCCCCTTTTTTTCTTTCCTTCCCATTCACACTTTATTCCTGCTTGTGTAGATTTCAAAAAATAAGTCTGTGAAAACAGTGCAATCTGAGTTTAAATAGACAGCAAGTAGCATTTCGTCCGGTGTGTTCAGTAATATAATTATGCCGAATTAAACCTTGTAAGTGCATATTAAATCATAATACGGTTACCAATGATGTTTCTCCACGATCACACGTTGTTATTTTCGTGAGTTTTTACTTCAGGAGTAAACTATTCAGTCCTAAACAGTACCAGAAAAGCAATCTGAAATGCTTGGGATGAGCAATGTTTTGAGTACGACAACATGGCTGCTAAGCCCGCCCCCTGGCCTCATTCGGTTGCTATCTCTTCTTAAGGCATGTCCTCTCCTGTCATCTAACCCTTTTGTGCAAAACAAACAGTAGGGGGGACCGGCTCGTCACCGCCTCAGCGACCATTCCCAGGCTAGGAGCCGGAGCGCCGGGCGAGACTCTTTGATTGACGGCGCGTTCACCCTATAGTTGGAGAGGCTAGGCGGGGCGGGCGGCGTGCCTCCACAAATAGAACGCGGGCGGAGGATAGACTAGATAAATAAATAAATGGCTGCCATAAAAGCGGCGCCTCTCAGGCCGGGCGAGGCATAGGCCGCTGCTGGGATGGGAGGGATTAACTACGCGAGGCGGCAAAGGGCGGTGCGGGCTGAGGCGGCGACGGCGGCTGACGAAACGGAGTCCTCCTGGGAGGAGCTGCCCACGCCGCCTCGGTCGCCGCCCACGCCCGCCGGCACCGGCTCGAGCCCCGGCAGCGCGGCTGGGAGTTCGCGGGGCAGGCCAGTCATGCTGGGCGCGGGCGGCGGCGTTGGCGGCAACGCGGGGGCCAAGGGAGCCAAGCCTTCCTTCGTGTCGTACATTAGCCCGGAGGTGAGGCTGGAGCGGCGGGCGAGCGAGCCGGAAGTGGCGGGGTCGGAGGCGCCGGGGGGAGAGTCTCGCGTCAGGGTCGGTTCGTCTTCGGGCGCCTTCTGCTCCTGGCCGGGAGAGAGAGAGGGAGGGCGGCGTCCTGGCCGGGTCCCTCTCGGGGGCAGAGCCGAGTGCACGCAAGCATCTGCTGCAGCCCGCCGCGCGCAAAGCCACGGGGTGCATGAAGGACGCCGTTTGCCTCGAAGTCCGTGGCGGCAGGTCCCGCGAGCTGCGCTCGGGGAGACCTAACAATAGGCGAAAGTAATATAAAGGCGTGGGACGCTGGTGGGAGCTAAACTTGCAGGTGGATGATCCCAAAATCCAGCCATTTTTGTCCAAGCCTTTTCTTTAAACTCTCTGTAGAAAGGAGGTCTTGTGCTCCTTCCCAGGCTGCAAGTTCTGTTCTCTGCTCCGTGGTGTGCGCCATTGTTGAAAGATGTCAGAAGCCAGCAGACATCCTAAAGGGTAACAGTGAAAAGAGCAAAAGAAGGCATTTCTCATTATTTTAATGCAGTTATTCCAAAATCCAGACAAATCCAAAATCCAGACACCTTCCCATCCCTTCCAAAGTAATCTGGACTCTGGATAAGGGATATACTCGGCCTGTATTCCCTCCCTACGACCTTTGCTGCTAGGAGGAGACTAGTGTCTCCCTGGGATATGACCATATGTTATGCCGGTTTTGTGGAGGGGTGTGTGTATACAGTATATGCACGTAAACGTTTGCCTTTCTTTACAGTATTGCATGGCCAAAGGTAGGACATGGTTTTGCTAAGTAAGTAGTCAGAGTAGGATAGCTCATCATAGCCTTGCAAGAGTGCTCTTTTGCTTGTACCACTGGCAGTGTAGATACAAAATTTTCTGGAGATATTGGTAGTTGCTCAGTTCTCTGGGCAGTAATCTACAAATTGACGTGGTGTTTTTCATGAGTGGCCAGTGGGATAGTAAAGATTTGGATCTCATCTAGGGTTAAAAACTTTGGTCATGGGCAGGGGGATTACATTGTATACAAACTGCAAATGTCAGTCTTTTTATTTTGGGGGTGGTAACCCACTAATTGCAACAAAAAGAGATGGCTTTTTTAAATACCTGGAAAGAGACCTGATCAAAATATCTAAAATCTACCAAAATCAAAGTGAGGGAGATTTTTAGGACTCTATGACTTTACTCTTAAGTAGGGTGAGCTTAGCAGAGAGAAGCACATAATGGGACTTCTCTTGTTCTGTTCACCTTTGACCAAAGTTCTAAGTAACCGAGGCCGCAGTGGGATTTACTTCTGAGTAGACAAACATAGGATTGTGCTCTCAAACATTGACTGTACTTAGACTGGGGTGGGGGAGGGAGATGTTCCTTCACAGCCTGGGTGGAGGAAAAATAATACGTAAACTGTTATGCCAGGCAAGGAATGGTTTGTTGAGAGGCGGTGTAAGCTAAAGGTCCTGTGGAAAGCTTCAATACTTGTGCAATGTCCAAAGCTAGAAAGTTTGAAGGATTCACACAAAATGATACTGCAGTTGCTACCCTGACAAGTAAATCAATTGTCTTTTTGCTTATGACTGCATTTAAAGATACTGCATCAGTGAAGCTGTCAGTTGTACTACTTATATAGTACTTAAATTGTTCTGCTGTTACTATTGTCTTTACTGCAGCAGTGACTGTCAGACACCAAACCAGCAGCTGAGGATTGGTCTCTAAGCTATTTCCTGGTGCACTATTATAACGTCCTTCCTCATTCCTTTATTGTCTGTTTTTTCTATGTAAATGAATAATCCCATTTACCTTTCCCTGTATCTGAACACCAACTTCTTCAATTTGATTGTTTCATGGGTTCTCAGTTCTGATGAGCTGCTGTGCAGAGACTCATTGCTTCCAAATGGGTTAAAGTTAACTAAGAAGCCCAGTAAAGGTTGAGTATCGTCTATCAGAAATGTTTTAGATTTTGGAATATTTTCATATTGCACATAAGAGATCTTGGGGAATGGTACCAAAGTCTGAGCATGAAATTCATTTATGTTTCATACACCTTATGCTCATAGCCTGTGGGTAATTTTAAACTATTTTGTATATTTGCAAATGCATCTGGCCTGCTTTGGAGTCTTGAAGAGTAGCTTGATAGGTAAGCATCGGGGTGCAGCAATTCCTCCCTAAAAGGAGAGCCAGCGCTGTTTCGATGTACATGTTCAAGTTGTGATCTGCTATCAGAGAAAGCAAATAAAAATCTTGGTCTCCTGTCTTCTTGGCACCACTTAATTTTTCAATATGTCTACAATTTAACAATCGGTGTTTGTATACTGCTTTTCAATCAGAATTCACAAAGCGGTTTGTAGACAAAATAAAATGTTTCCCTCTCCTACAACGACTCACAATGTTAAAAAGATACAGGAGAAACACCCACAAACAAGAAAAGACACCTTGCTGGTAGGAGCAATTTTTATTTCTCTGCTAAAAATATCAGTACCTCTTTAAATACTTGGTTCAATTAGCATATAGCGAACCCATAGAGAGCAGCCCTGCTAGCTGCTGCTTTTCTTTTGCCAGTTCTTTCTTGCTTTTAATTTCAGTAGGATTCAAAATGATGTGTAATCTGGGTTTTTGCCTGACATAGTTTTGTTAGATGCCTGTTTAGCATTTGCAGTGAGGTCAATGCTGTCTTTCATGCCAGGGTCTATATTGTATTCAGCTAATGCTGTATTTGATACTTCACTTAGTGCTATACCATCTGGTAGTTGAAATGGAACAGGTAGTGCCAAAACCTCAGCAATCTGGCAAATATTTAGGGCAGCATCTACAAAGATGTGTCCTCTGACCTTTGCTTAGTGTTTTGCTGTCAAACATATCCCCTATGCTATGGCATGTATTACATAAATGTGTTTTATCTAGTAGTCCAAAATTCTCCAGAACTCCTGGAAGCTCACCACTGTGTAGGACCCCCCAAACCAGCTAAAACCATCTATATTTGCCTAATGTCCTTTAGCTGACCCTAAATAGTGGCAAAGCTTTCTACTGCAGTAGGTGATCATGTGCCATTGTTCTGCTTTGCTTTGTTATAAGCTCTGAGTATGTTCATGTCTGTATAGGCAAAGGCAATGATTTGCTATGTGCACAAGTCCTACAGATAGGCATATAATAATGAAGACATTCAAAGGAAGAAATCCTTTATCAGGAAGAAGGTGGCAGTTTTGTAGTAGTAGGGACATGGCGGGAGGAGTTGCACTTTAGTATGTGGAAGCTGTGGGTTTATCATAATTTGAATTTGTTTGACTCTAAGTGCACATGACTTGGGCATGGAATTTCTTGGATATGCTCCCCTCCCCATGACAAGGACATGAATGAAAATCTGGAATATGATTGGCATCTGGTGTTTAAGGCATCTGCAAGAGATAATGGTAGGGATGAGCATAATAGTTAATAGATTTGTGTTAATGTAGGATATTGGCCATGAGAATTGTTTGCAATACAAATAGCACAGGATGGGAGAACAAGGGGCTTTAGGAACTCGGAAGCAGGAAATTGAGTTCAGTTGTTTACTTAAGGAAGAATGTAATAGGGTTGGGCAGCTTGGGAACTCTGGCATAAGGCAGGTGACTGATGTATATTGAATGGGTTTGGCTGAAAGTTATGAATATAGGAATTGGTGAAATTTCCTCTTAAAGAGAAATCAAGAATTGGAATAGTATCCAGGAAGTGATGCTACTGCTGCTTTGAGGAGGTAGGAAGTGTGCTAGGGAGGACTGTTTTTTCCCCATCAGTAGACCTTTTTAGTATACATTTTAAAAACTGTAAAATACATTTGTCCAGTTTAAGTAGGAAAGTTCTGACATGAATAAAGAAAGAAAAGAAAGTAGGAAAGTGTGTGTATAGCACCTAACATACGTTGTCCTATCTATACGTTTGTGGGTCCTGAGTATTTTTTAATTAAAAGATAATTTTTGGCCACATGTGACAGATGACTTGCTTTTATTTTTTGGTATGGCACTAATATGGTGGGACTAGACAATGTTCACAAAATTAATGTTTGTCTTAAATATTTTCAGATTTTGTAAAACAAGGCTGAAGACTAGCAGAAATACTAGGTTTCTGCAATTCAGAAATCTAATTTCTGATATCAGTATGGCTATTGAGCCTATGTTTACTGAAGACCTCTAAAGAGCTCCCAGGCTTAAGTAGAAGTACTATAAGTATGTTTTCAGTACGAAATGGCAGGAACAAAATAAAATTTGGCTGGTTGACGCATACATGTGAAGGAAATGAAAGCAGATACTTGAACTTGCCTTCCAAGTCTGCTCTGTACTGGTTATACCTGTTTCGTTTCATTTTGCTTTAGGGCTAATTGTGGAACTTGACATATAAAACCATTATAAACATACCAAATTAGAATTTAATATAAAATGGTGCTGTCTCAATGTGACTGTATTGTACAAATTTCTTTAAAGCTTTTTTGGTTTAAAGCTTTTCTTGTGGAACAAGGAGTACTTAGAAAAGGTCACAAATTTGTTGTACTATCCCATTAGCCTTCTTTTCATTATTTGGATAATATCCTTTTGTCAGACCTGTTAGGCTAGTTTGTATAACTCATTAGGCTGGAATAAACTCAAAGTATGAATGGTGATTTGGGGCGCAACTGGTGATCAGTTCTGTATGTACTGTAGAGCAATGTTTCTCAAACTGTGGTTTGGGACCTACTAGCGAGTTGCAAGCTGAAGTTTGGTTGATTTTAAAGTTTTTAAAACATTAAAATGCTTTGCAAGCACCCTTCCCAGTTTGCAGAAGGGAACATCAGCTGAAATGCTAACCTGTGGTATGAGGTAATCTTCATAGCCCCAAATTAAAATGCCACATTTTCTGATTTACTCTAGTAATTAAAGTGCTGTAGATCACTTGGGAACCCTGTTTCAACCTTCTGTCTGTCCTGGAAGTCCCTACCTGCATATCTTGCTCTCCAGCCTTCTGGATACCCTGGAATTACTGTAAAGATTTGCGGGAACAGTCCTTGAATTCAGTTTTTATGGAGAGTCTAATAGATGTTACTAACAACTATATGATAGGGCCTGAGAGCCTTTATCATTTTTAAATAATTATTTAATTATTAGTAGTAAATAAAATGTTTATTTCTAGGTTGTCTTTGTCTAGAGTTGTTTTGACAATAGATCACTTTTAAAATGACAAAAAGTGGTTCCAGGTGTTAGGAAGTTTGGAAAGCACTGCTGTAGAGAATTCCACAGAGAATTCTGTAGAGAATGTCCACTGACTAAATGTAGGTAAGAGAGTGCTTTAGGAAAACCCCACGGATAAGAATGTTGTCCAACATCTTTTGCTTAGTATATGTTCTCTCTACTAATTCTACTGATCTTGGGATTGCTTCTAAGATTGTTCTACTTCACTACATCCTTTTTCCAGGCATTCAGGATGGCATTAAATTGTCTTTTCCTATTTCCACTCCATCCTTTTTAGTATCACAAACCCCTGTGAGGGAGATGGAGAGATGAACTGACCTAAGGCCTGAAACCGGGCCTCCTTGATCAATATTCCAATACAGTGTAACTTGTAGCAGTTCATGAAACTTTCCAACACAAGCTTATTTTACATTATTTCACTCAATTAAACAGCAACTCTTGCTTGGTGCTTTCAATTTGGCTTATTTTTTGTTTTGTGTCCTTTGAAGTTCTGGTTGAAAAATATGGATTTAAATACCTATCCTTTACTCCTAAGTAGTGGCGGACCGGGGGGGGGGGAAGGGGTGCTGGCCTGGAGGGGGCGGCCCCACTGAGTGTGAAGCCATTCCGGGAAGCGGCCTTGCTCATGTGGGTAAAGCTAACCTTGCGAGGTCATTTCTAGGAGAGTTTTCTAGCAGCTATCAAGCGCTACCTGCTCTCAAAGGGGCTGCTCCTCTGACGATGCGCAGTGCTTGGTAGCCGCGTTCCTTCAGGAAGCAGTCTCGCGTGGCTAAAACTAGCCATGTGATGCGGCTTCCCAGATTGGCCACCGATGCCCTCCAAAACACAGAGGAATCTTGTGCAAGGTTGCAAGGGCCAGAGATACCTCTGTGTATTGGAGGCTCCGAGTACTGTACAGCTTATTACACTGCAAAGCCACGGGCTTCACAGTATTAGAAGCAGCGCCTGTCCCAGCAATACACAGAGAAATCTCACATTCCTGCAGGGATGTAAGATTCCTCCATGTATCAAAGGCCCCCAGCGGAAGTGATTGTGGTGATGTGATGTTGTCACAATTACTTCCTCGGTGTGGGGGGGCAACTGGGGGGTTTGCCCCTGGGAGGGCAAGCCCCCAGGTCTGCCTCTGTTCCTAAGAGCCAGGAGTTGCCCTCTAACAACATCTGTACCAGCTAATCAAATAGCCATGGTAAAGGCCTGGGGATGGGCTACAAGATCACATGCTGCCATCTTCAGTTTAGAAAAAAAGCTCTTCAGTTTAGAAAAAAGGTGTCTCAGGGGGGACATGAATGTGATGTACAAAATCATGCATGTGATGTATAGAGTGGATAGAAGGATGCTCTTTTCCGTCTTTCAACACCAGAATGAGGGGACATCCACTAAAGAATTGGAAGAATTAGAACGGATAAAAGGAAATACTTTTTTACTCAGTGGGTAATCAATCTGTGGAACTCCTTGTCAACAGGAGGTGGTGATGACATGTGGCTTAGGTGCCTTTAAAAGGGGATTGGGCAGATTTCTGGAGGAGAAGTCCATCGCAGGCTACAGGCCATGATGGGCGGTGCAACCTCCTTACTTTAGAAATAGGCTACTTCAGAATGCCAGGTGCAAGGAAGTGGCAACAGGATGCAGGCATCTAGTTGTCTTGTGTGCTTCCTGAGGCATCTGGTGGGCCACTGTGAGACATAGGAAGCTGGACTAGATGGGCCTTTGGCCTGATCCAGTGGGAATCTTCTTATGTTCTTATCCATCTTGAGTACAGATCCTTCTTCCTTCTCTGTGCTGAAGTATGATACATCGATGTGGCAATCTTGAGTGACACTAACGAAGCATTTAAGACCAGTTTTGGGGGTCTATTTAAGATGAAACTATTAGTGAAGTTGGGGTCAACTGTTAATTTCACTATGGTAATACATTCCAGACACACCATTGTATTGTGAAAATACTGTATTTAATTGCAATGTAAACCCACTCATGCAATATTTCCCAAACTGTTGTGACCTGATTGTTGGTGAGTTGTGAAACTGACAAGCAGATAGCAGACTAGGGAAATGTATTTAGCCCTATGAAAAGTGAAACTGAGCTGCACACATGTCTTGGCTCTTACGGAAGGCCAGGTGAAGGAGAACACAGGGTGACCAGAGTGGTTCCAAACCACTCAGGATTGGAGCTCAGCAAATGGCAGTCTAGAAGGCAGTCCCCCTCCCACCACAGTAAAAAGGATAAATACAGAAGTTTTAGGTAAAGTGAAACTTTTATCTCATCAAGTTGGATCTCAGTAGAATGTTTTTTAAAATTGGTCCCTGGTATTAAAAACATTTGGAACCGCTACAGTAATGCATTTTTTGGTTTTTTATTCCAAGACATCATCTTCTACCTCAGGTCTAAGTAGTTCCCTTCGAAGTGACTTAAAGGTGTCTACTGCACTCTTAAGGGGCCATTGTTACATTAAATGGGCTACTATCAGTTGAGAGCATTGTCTTCCCATTTTTCTGAAATACAATGTCATGATGTTAAGCACACTATTGAGTGAAATGCTACCAAAGACTTGCAGTTGCTGTTTGACTTATTTATTGCCCAAGGTGTTTGTTCAAGCCCATCATACAGTGAATAACCTATCATAGTGGTTCTCAAACTCTTTAACACTGTGACCCACTTCTTAGAATGGTGACCACTTCAGGACCCACAGAAGTGATGTCATGGTTGGAAGCGATATCAATTTAGGCTTCAAACCTAAGCCATGATCAGCCAAATGTCCCATTACACAGCATGCTCACCCTGTTATTTTGCTTAGCTCAGAATTGAAACAACCCCTGCTAACTGGGCAAGAGGCACTTTTTCAAGTGGTGTCTTCTTATATTTAGCAGGGGGAGAGCAATTGTCCCTCTTCACCCCAGCACAGTGTCTTTCTCATGGCTGTTGCTGGTGGTGTTCTCCATTTTTTTTAGATTGTGAGCCCTTTTGGGACAGGGAGCCATTGAACTTTAATGTTTTTATTTGCCTGTAAACTGCTTTGTAAACTTTGTGTTGAAAAGCGGTATATAAATACTAATGATTGACTAGTGATTCCAGCTTGGAAGTCAAAGCAGAATGCAGACTTGGATCCTTCCCCAACCACACAGCCCTCGCCAATTTCCAGTGTCCCATCTTCCCACCTATTCAGGGCAAAGCACCATGCCTCTCTCACCAAGAGCCTACCCTGCCCAGCAGCTCTGTACCTTGTATTTTCAGCTCTGTATTTTAATTGGTGCTTGAGCTATGGGCCATGAGATCCACCTGAAATTGGCTCACGAGTGTCCTGACCCACTGTTGGAGAAATAGTGCTATCATACTGCAAGTCATGTTTTGCCATGGAGAGTTGATCATAAAGTGATTCCATTGCATTGTGAGCCCATTGTAAATTAGGGACCCAGTGTACTCTAGTTTATTGTGCATTTTGGACACTTGTAACAAATGACAGTAATGTAATATCTGGATACTGTTCCTTGCAGAACTATTTATCTTGGTGAAAACACAATAGTCTTGGTTCAAGATACAAAATTGTTTAAGTTTTACCCTATCATCTTTAAAGGTTAACTGCAATCCTGCGCTTGTCTACTCAAAGTAAATCCCATCAAGTTCAATGGGGCTTACTCCCAGGTATATGCAAGTGCTGCTTGAATTTAATTCTAGGATTGCATTTTCTCTAGGTATCAAGATTAGTCTATTTCTTCTTTTGTACACAGCATACAATATTTGGTGTGGAATGCATCTGTATTTTGTGTGCTTGTTCATTAATAAATGTCAAGGGATGTCTTGTCTGCAAAATTCAAATGTTTCTCTAAACTTTAAACTAGTTCCTCCTAGGTAAGGAGGAGGAACTAGTATGCTGGCCAATATTGACTCTTTTGTAAGTTGACCTTTGAGACAAGAATAATTCAGCTAACTGGTGGAAAACGTTATCCACTGAACTATGGTGTCTTAGGTGAAACATCCCTTAAGTAGAGGAAGAAATTGTATGCGGATGAAGTAACTCTTGTCAAATGCCACTTGCTTGAGTTAATATTGGGGGCAGAACTGTAATGTGGAATTTTTCCTGAGCAGTACTGTTCAGACTGCAGATAGGAGAATTCATATTTGAATGCTTTTTTGCAGCATAGGCACAGTCAAACCACCATGCATATGAAAAATAAGCATGTCGGACAGTCTCTAGTCCAGATATTTTAATGATTTTGTCTGACTACATGTAGATAGACAATATTTATAGGGAAGTATTCGGACTACAGGTAGGGGGAATTCCATGTTTGGATAATGTAGCCCAGGGAAAAAAAGGCTCTGCAACACACATAAATTTGGGTTTTAGATAATAGGGCCCAGTCCTATTCAACTTAGATGCAGCTATGCTAACCTGTTTGGCTGAAGATTCTACAATAAAATATAATAATGTATAGGTTGAACCTAATTAACAGTGGATTTGGTTCAACATGGGTCTCCTGGATTGAGCCCATCCTGAAGCCTCGGAAGGTGACCAAAGCTATACAGTTTTTATAGAATCTGTTCAGTTACTTGATCCTGTCCTCAAAGCTTTTGGGGCTTTGGAGCACAGCTCCAGTCAGAGGGTAGATGGATGGGCAAAATCTGTGGGTTTGATTACCAATGGATTTTTTAACCACAGAGGGTCTGGGAATAGAACCCCTGCAGATAAAAAGGTCCCGCTGTATATGTCAAAGTTAAAATTTGATGCATTTCCTCTCTACTGATTTGACTAGGTCCTACACGGTAATATAAATAAAGTTTAGACCTCAGTGCGCAAAACTGCCTGTGGAAAATTCATGCTCATTTTTGCAGAATTAGATATTTAATTGCTGTGCAACTCCTATTGTTGTCTAATATGTAGCTGTTATAGTAATAGCAAGCCTGCATCCTGTTTTTCTTTAAATCCTTAAAATAAGCTTTCAGTTCAGAGCTCAGCACTGCATAACAGATTTTTTTAAGTACCTCCAAATGACTTCTGTAGTCTTCATGCTTTCTTGTTTCAATTCAAAAAAATCTAAACTATTTAGGCTATTCTGCTTCCTGTAATGCCATGGAAATTTCCTCCAGTTCTTGCCTTTTAGAAGTTTAGTGCTAGTGGCATCGGTGAATAGACACAAATAAACGTGTTTAGTTGAGTGTTTTACAATTTTGCCATTCAGCTACTACAATCAAGATCCTGCTCTGGCTGATCTTAAAGTGTGTGTGTTTTCTGAGCTTGTCTAGGGTGATTTCAACACACCTAGGTGAGACTTGGCCAGCTGAAATTCCTTTAGGGTGGGGAAGAGAAGAACATTATTTTCAATTATTTTCTACTTTGTTTATACCCAGGCCAGAGGTGTAGCTAGGTCGTTTGGTACCTGAGACCCATAAATTTTTCATACCTTATATGAACGAATGAGTAAACAACATAATGGCATATGAATGAGTTAATTGTTTCTAGCTGTTGGGAATTTGAGTTCTGTTTAAGCACTTTAGAATCTCTGTTCCTACCCTTACATCTTGCACCACCCTACCAACTTCTTATGTTGGTAATTCCAGAAACTGCCAAGTTTAGAGAGAATATTACTGAGCTGCGGATTGTTTTTTGGGAAACAGGAGATGTACTTAAGTATACCTAGCAAGTCTGGATGACTTATGAATTGGTCTGAGAAACAAGTGAAGAACTGCACCCCTCTTGGTTTCCTTTCAGTATCTAAGAGCAAAATGGTGAATATTTCTTTCAGGTTTTGCAAAAACAAAAGGCATTGTCTGACTCAAAACAGAAATGAAAATGTTAGTTTCAGCTACAACAGAATAGGCTCTTTTGAACAAGAAGGAATGCGCAAGACCCTTTCTGGATTAGACCAAGGAGCCATCTAGTCCAGCTTTGTGGTGATGGTCATTGTCCAACCAGCTGCTTCTAGGAAGCCCACCAGCAGAACTTGAAGGCAGTGGCTCTTACTCCTCCCTCTCCCCCAGCAACTGGTAACTAAGCAGATTCAAACCTCTCTAAAGGCTAAGTTTATACTGCAATATTTTTAGGCCTGTGAATTCTACCTCAGTCTCCCACTTTGAAGGAGTTGATTTGCAGCTGTCTGAACCATAAGAGAAGTTGCTGCATCCTCCACAATAGACAAGTACAAGCTGCTTAAAAAAAAAAAACTTGTAACAGGGATACTTTTGGTCTCCTAATGTCTGCAGAAACTGGAAGATTCCCGTATCTGCATGTGTACCCTTTCAGTACAAGGTCATGAGAAATATTTAAACTGTCTAGCTTTTGATGCACACCCACTGATCACTCAACTAGCATTTATTATTTAAACAGCTGCAATCCATACTCTGAAATTGGTGGGAGGCCTGCTTTTGATGTCAGTTTCCTGTTAAACACAAAGTTGCTAAACTTCCCTTGGTCAGCCTGTCTTTTCCTGATACCTATGAAGTTAAAGTTGACTACCTTAATAGAACCAAACTGGGAAAACCTCTCCAAAGCCTATTCCAGCAAACTTTATTGGGTGGTGTTATGACAAAGAGTTACAATTTTTCATCTGAATCTCAATTAACTTGCGTTGAAAACTTTTTAATTCTGAATGTGCTGAAGTGTTCATCAGTTGCTTTAATGGACTTTTTATTTAATCTGCAGTTCATTTTGAGGTGGTTGAAGAATAACTTGTTTGCTAAAACTTGGACTGGCCTGCTTCTCAGGAGCTGGGCGTCATTTCAGTAGCGGTCATCAAGGAATGATAGTCATGTTTGTTTGTAACAATAGGTTACACTATTGCTTTTTGGTGATTTGTAAATGTCCATAAAATTTACTAGACTTGCCTACTTGGCTGTGATCTCAAGTTACTATATAACTTTGACAACTAAAGCTTTATTTATTGCACAGTATATAAAACTTAGAACCTTCTAAAGTAATAAAGTATCTTAAAACATGCTTTTACCACTTGGAGTACAGTTCTTTATTACATACATGTGAAAAATGTAAATGTCCCTTTCATTTTTTTAGGAGGTACATTTAAAGGAACCCATAGAAAAGGAATTGGATCCTCACTTGTTGCCAGGTAAGTTATTAAAATTGTTTAGAGCAGTGGTTATCAGCATTTTTAAAGGCTGATGCCCAGTTAATAAATGTTTAGGGGTGTGGCTATAATAGTGATTGGGCAGCAGTCCCTGTTGCAGTTTCACATCTCACAGTCCAGAACTGGTTGAAACTGGCAT
>JAJKFI010000101.1:1900578-2018329 GCA_029204185.1 Lerista edwardsae | reverse complement strand
CTTTGTTATGGAAATGTGGCGATTGCTTCAATCCTTCGCTCCGGAGCGCTAAAGCAAGCGCTGGAATGGGTCTCCAAGCCCCCAACTCTGCTACTATTTACCCAAAAACACAACAGTCCCCCCCTCCAAGTATTGGCTTGTTTAACTCTTGATGCATTTGACCTGCCCTGTCAATTTCACACCCCAACAAAAATTGGGTCACAGCCCTGGGGCATTCCAGACTCAGTTTGGGATCTGTTGGTTTAGAGCATGGTGTGATGTACTGTTTAGTGTTGCATTTATGCAAGGCAGTGGAGCTTGTGTGCCTCCCACTCCTCTCCATTTAAGAGAGGAAATTGGAACAAAATGCAGTTTCCTGTTTTTGCTAGTTAATCCTGGTTCATTAACGGTAGTTTGAAAACCAGATTTATACATGAAAGCAAAACACCATTTTTTCTGATTGCAAACCAAAATTTTCAGTCACTTCCCTTTGTGTGTATGTGGGGAGGCGAGAACGGGTGAGCACACAAGCCTGAGATGGACTGTTTGTGCATGTAATACTAAACCATGGTTAAGTGCTGTGTCTGTACCTATCCTTAACCTGGATTTTGTGACCCCCTAAAAGGAAATATATTAACCCTCCATTGATCCGAAGGCATTGAAGCAAAGCTTGACCAACTACACCCTTTGCAGGGTGCTTCCTCAGTTCCCAGTAACTGGAAAGACAAAGACCTCTCAATGCTGTTTGGCAGGTGCATAGCCTTTTTGGGAAAGAATTTGGCTAGTGCATCTTCTTGGAGCAATACTATACTAGTCAAAATTCCATCTTCTACGTTGTGCACTACTAAAGATATATAGGAGCCCTGAGCAAGCAAGAGAATGAACTGCTCTTTGACATCATTGCAGCAAAAGCAAAGAGCAGATAATATTGTAATTGGTAAATGAGAGGTCCATCCGGTTTAGTCCAGAATTCAGCCATTCACACTCTTTTTTGGCTCCCTTGGGAGCTCTTTTCGGGTTCCTGTGTACTTCTGTCAAACTAGGATACAATAAACAGAATCTACTTTTTGGTTTTCAGTCTGTGGCTCCCTTGAAATGTGCTAGGGCACCCCAGGGGACCAAATGGCTCCCACTGAAAATGACTAGAGTAGACAAATTGTGAAGAACCTTCTTATATGTTCTGTGCTTGCTTTTAAACTAAGGTTAATTGTACCAAAGGGTTTAATTCTGAAATTGAATTTTAAACCCCACTGGAAATCTTTTGTTTTAATAAAGCTAGCACTATACTACATTGTCTAATCATGTTAACTTCAATTAGGTGAGTTGCTGCTTTGTGAAGCAAACATGGTTTTGAAATGCGTACAAGATGATGGATCAAATCGTGGCACTTGCGGGAAACTTATTTGCACGAACTTCAAGATTTCATTCCTTGGAGATGAATTTGCTTTTGACGATGTAAGAAATGAAGCTTTGTCTTGTGAGCATATCTTCATTATTTAGTGACTGGGTATTTCATCCATTGCTGAGCTGTGTAATGAATAGAGATAAACTTGGTCAAGGGTATGGTGTTGGTTAAGTGTTACTATCTTATAATAACTAGTTGAAATGAGTTGTTGGTTGTCGAAATTAAGCTTTCCTCTTTACTTCACTGCAGTGGTTCCAAGAGAATAGTTTTGGATTTTTGTCCATGGAGCTCCACTGTCAGCTAAGCTATGTTTTCTTTAAGAGGTGTTGGCTAATTCTGTTGTTCTTTAGTGCTAGGTGATCATAGCTAGCCTATGAAAGAGGAAAAACTTCTGATTAGTCACTGAAGGAGATATATGGATGAGGTAATAAAATCAGCTATCTAGGAATCTGAACTAGTTTTAAGCCAAATGTTCCAGTAAGTGAGGCAATTGCCAAACACAAAATGAATTGAGACTGCAACCTTCCCACACCTAGCTGAGACTAACCCCTAATGGGCACTAAGGGCCTACCTCCTCATAAACATTGGTATGGTTAGATGGGGCTGCGTCTATAACAGAATACCTTGAAAAGTGTTACTTTGTTCCATTTAGAATGGAATCTCTAATAGAGAGAACCTATGCTTGCTTATATTCTTTTTCAAAGACAGCTTTCAAAGTTGCTTACAATTAAAATAGGGATAGATGGTACCTGTGTTGGGAGCGGGGAAAGGATGCATTGCAATCTTCATAGCAGCAAATGACAAGTAAAGGTCTAGGCTTCTTTCCAGAGGACAGGCAGAAGGAGCTATAGATGGATCAATGAGGAAGATGCCAAACTACAGAAACAGACTTTGCTTTTTTTTCTGGTATTTGGTAATGTTGCTTGCAGAAAACATCTTGACAGTACAGTAAAGATGAAGCCTAATCAATTTTTTCCCCCCAAACACTTTGAAATGTCATTCCTGAAACACAATTGGATACATAAGTTGTCTTCGGTATATTCAGATTCCTCAAGTCCGTAGAGATTGATTAATGCATTTAAAGAAACAGAATGCAGATCACAGTAAAATAAATTTAAAATTAATACAATGAAAATACAAATGCAGCAGGATAAACCATCATGGCAGCTAAAATTAATGTCATGGCAAAAAGTTCAATTGGTAATAAAAGTAATGTTCACCTTAAACATAAGACTAAGTGCCAGGCAGATTGGGTAGCTTGAGTGCTTAATAGGACACAGTGTCACAAGTTGGTGCTTTGAAAAGTTGGAAATGCATGATTAGACTTAATCCTAAATATTTAAACCTTTTATTAATTTTGTCTGTTGGTTGGTTCTGCAAAGCTGAAAAGTAGATTTATTGAATAAACTTTGCATCATACACAATACAGATGTAGTGAATAAAGAATTGTTTTAAGTGCTCTGCTGAAAACTTCTGATAACAGACATTTTTTCTTTCAGGAACCACAATTTCAGAATAAAATCATTCGGGAAAATGACATCACTCTTCAATGTGTAGACCAGCTTTATGGAAGTAGGTTGGCTAACTTGTTACAGCTTAATGACCACTAAAGCATTGTTTCACTCGATCCTAATTCCCAACTTAAAATTTTGTTACTTAACAGATTTTAACTTTCATTTTTATACATGGCAAAGATTATGGTGTTGGAATAAGTACTTCGTATTCTTCCTCACTGAAACTGGTAATCAGTCTGAGGCTGGAAATAAATCAAATAACTCCTTCCCAGCCTCTTTAATATTTGAATCTACAGATTTAATCCTGGAAAGACTTGCTTTGATGCAGGATACGGGCAGTGGTGTCATCTACTCTTTCGCAAGCCGGAACGCTGGGCGGGACTTGAGTGATTGACAGCCCGTTGACTCACTTCCGGTTTCTTCACGCGCCCTGCGCGGCTTTCCCTCGCCTCGGAGGGAGCGCCTGCTCGCCAGGGGGGATGGGTGGGGGGCGCGCCGGGTGCCTGGGCGAGCAGGCGCCCCCTCCGAGGCGAGGGAAAGCCGTGCGGGGGGCGCGAAGAAACCGGAAGTGAGTCGACGGGCTGTCAATCACTCAAGTCCCGCCCAGCGTTCCGGCTTGCGAGAGAGTAGATGACACCACTGGATACGGGGCAATCCTCAACTGTTGCTTAAAAATGTAAAAGCATAAGTCGGGATGGTTTATATGAGGCTTTGGAGTGAAATCCTTGCTGCTTTTCTCATACCATAGAATAAAGCCCCCTATCCCTTGCTGGTTTGTTTCTAGCTCTGACATGAATAAATCTAAATTTTATGGCGAGGCAAATTTTAATTGTAATAGTTGATGCAAATGTACTTCATGTTGGAATTATGTTCTTGGTAGTCTGTGGTAATAAATAGCACATAAGCAGCAGAATTGGGACTGTGATGTAGTGAAAGGAAATTGTACTATAGGGGGAGAAAAGGATGGCAGAGGTAACTTGTAAAGTGGCAACACAAATAAGGATCTACACCCTCTCCCACAGAAGGATTTGTGGCTTTTTGGATGAGCTCTTTACTCATGAAACACGAGTCAAACATTGGAACATTTGGTTCGTTCTTTAGCTTATTTATCAAGTCCGTGGTTTCTTCTTCATGGAGTATATCAGGATGATATTTTATTTGGCTGCAGCTATGGTTGCTATCATTTTTTGCCCCAATAAGTCAAGTTTGAGGTAGATTTGCCTGTTCAGATTCATGTGATGTATAAGTTCCTGGTTGCCTGAAGAGATGCTAAAAAAACTTAACTTTTTTGTAGTTTATGATGAGAAAAAGAAATCTATATGTGGTCAGCTGAGAAAATATCCAGAGAAAATGATAATCTACTGCAAAGATCTTAGAGTGTTTCACTTCTGTTTGAGGTACACCAAGGAAGAAGAAGTAAAAAGGGTAATTTTCCTCTTTATACTTTTCCTCTTTAAAAAAAACACCAAATGTTCATTGAATGATTTGTATCTCTCCGTTTTCTCCAAATGCTTAAGGTAGCATATGGAAACAGTAAAATGCAAAAAAAGGAACAAAATTAAGTGCAATAATTGTAAAAGTCATAAAGAATAGTCCAATTAAAACAAAATACAGTCACTTGGAACAGGAATGAATGTTTATGAATGGAGTTACTAATGTTCTAGACCAGCTTTTTATATCATCGCACACTGACAAGGTGCTAAAATTGACAAGGCACACCATGCTGCTGGTGGGAGGTTCATATCCCCCACTGGCCATACTAATAAATGTCCCTCCCATAAATTCTCATGGCACACCTGCAGACCATTTGGGGCACACCAGGGTGCCAGGGCACACTGGTTGAAAATAGCTGTTCTGGACAAAAGAAATAGACTATTGGGAAAAGATGGGGTGCCTTTCTCATACAATGCTAAGGTGTGGACAGCAAGCAACAATTGCAGGAGGTAACTGATGAAGAAAAGTGTTGCTTAATTCTATGATTAATGCCCTCAAAGATGTTTAACTTCTCCCTTTTCCTCCTCCTATGACTGTTCTAGACTCAAAATGGACATAAGCCAAGCTGAGAGGGGAAAAAGGGAGGGGAGCAGGAGTAAATAAGTGAGTTCCAGTGAAGTTAACCACACCACTTGCTAGTTCTCCATTGTTAATGGGGAATGTGAGATTGGATAGCATACGGCAAACATGACAGGCTTAGTCCCTAAGCTCTGTTGGCAAAGTGGGTGATCACAGGGATGTTCCATAGCAGATTTCTACTGGAAGAAGAAACTACTATAAACTTTGATTGTGGATGCCAGCTTTGTGTACTGTCATTTGATTTGTTTAAAATCATGGGACTTGGTCTGAGTCTAAGCATTGTGAATCCATGCTGGATACTGAGTACAGGCTATACCGCTTGCAGAAAAGTACTTCACTCTAAAATGTCCATATTGTTTGGTGTGAAGACTTTTATTTATTTTATTTATATCCCGCCTTTCTGCCCCTTGGGCACCCAAGGCGGCTTACAACATTAAAATACAATAAAATCATAATGTTTGATAATTAAAACAATAAGAACAATATTAAAATAATTAAAATTTAAAACAAGCCCTGTGGATCCTAAACTATACGAAGAAAGTATAAAAAATCAGCCAGCCTGTCAACAATTAAAAGCTTGTTGAAATAAGGTCTTCAGTCCCCGCCGAAATATTGCCAAAGAGGGAGCAGTTCTTAATTCTAAGGGGAGGGTATTCCAAAGTCGGGGGGCCAACACTGAGAAGGCCCTATTCCTGGCCGCCATCCCTCTCACCTCTCCAGGTGGTGGCACAGTCAGAAGGGGCCCCCTGATGACCTAAGAGTACGGGCAGGATTATATGGAAGGAGGCGGTCCCTCAAATACCCCCAACCTGAGCCGTAAAGGGCTTTAAAGGTCAAAACTAACACTTTGAATCGGGCCTGGAAAGGAACCGGCAGCCAGTGTAGTCGCCGGTTTGCTCCCCGTCCTGACTACCAACTTCAGCAGTATGTACAGTGTGCATGGGTGGGGATTTCTCATAGTATTTGTACTTCTCTGGAAGACAGAAGCAAGTTTTGTGAGAAATAGTCAGCTTTTATGGTTACTATTCTCTGCATTGGCTGTGTCCATACTTGTGACAGCTGCTCTCCCATGAGTTGACACATGGGCAGGTTTCGCAGCATTTCCCTTTGAGCCATAGGACTCATGCTGTGGACTTGGGCTAATTCCACTTCTTAGTTTGCAGAACCACAGAGTGCCTGATCTGGACATCTTACCAATGAACCTGGAAATGAAAGAACTGGTATGATCAGCCAAAAGCAATGTACTAGGTCGCAGCATGGGTTTGCTATGGCTTGATTTAAACATCAGTGAAGTACAGATGCGCAGTTCTTTTCATCCAGTGGTATGCATGTTATTGGTTTGCCTTTAGGTAGGCAGATGGTATTTGTCCCTGTAGATTTTATGAGTGAAGGGCTGTTACTGTTGCTATGCTAGTGCTCTGCCTGGCCTGACCCCACCAGAAATGAAAAAAATAGCAGCATTTAAGCAAAAATAGAGCAGTTGTTGGCATCAGAAATCATCCCACCCTTTCAAAAGTGATGCAGATTTGAGTCAGGAGAAAATGAGTGCAGAAAGGAGGAGAGTCTAGCAACTGTAGACACTTTTCTCATGACTTGGGAACTATAATGACCTGCCCATTTCTGCACACATCTGTCCTTGGAGGCAGCAGTATACACAAAGTGGTATTCACAAATCAGTTGAGAAACTCTAGTGATAAACACAACAGTGGAATTTACTCTTTCTACAAGCATGCAGGTGTGTTGTGACTGATTCCCAAGGTACATTACTGGGCAGTGACCATAGTGCTGCATATAGTTCTGTGTTGTATATTTCCAGAGTCTGCCCATGAGAAATGGCTCATTCTGATGGGGGGTGGTGGGTGGTAGCAAGGAGAAGACATACAGAGAGCTTCAAAACTGCATAAAAGTTTAGGCTGTACCTGCCTGTTCAGCAATTTAGTTTGCTTCTAGTTAAACCTTCCAGCCAGTCAATCTCTGGCTTATGAATGCATTTATTTATTAATCCTTCCTTAGATCGTCAGTGGGATAGTTCATCAAACACAGACTCCTAAGCTATTTAAACGCTTGTTTCTGTTCTCTTATGCAACAGCGGCACCAAATTGTACCGGTAAGCATATGCAATGTGTCTTGCATTTCGTAGTATGATTGGAGTCTTATTGGCATATCTATTGTCGGTTCCAACAGCTTGCTTTTAATTCTGCTTGATAAGAACATAAGAAGAGCCCTGCTGGATCAGGCCAAAGGCCCATCTAGTCCAGCCTCCTGTATCTCACAGCGGCCCACCAGGTGCCCCAGGGAGGCATGAGACAACAAGATGCTTGCATCCTGTTGCCATTCCCTTGCACCCGGTACCAGTAGCCCACCACCTTTGTAAGGAGGTTGCACAATCCATCATTGCCTATAGCCCACGATGGACCTTTCCTCCAGAAATCCGTCCAATCCCCTCTTAAAGGCATCAAGCCCAGATGCCATCACCACCTCCTGTGGCAAAGAGTTCCACAGATTAACTACCCGCTGAGTAAAAAAGTACTGCCTTTTATCTGTTTTAACAGATAGATGTAGACATGTAAAAAATTTCAGCCTAAGTTTCAGCTACCTGCTATGAACTCTAGCACTGCAGTGACTTGGTCATCTGTATCCTCTTGCTGAGTTGTAAGGAAGATTTATCACAGTGATCTTCAGCTGAACTTGCTTTGGCTTCTAGCTTCTAGCCCTTGATTGGGGTGGAGCCTCTATATATGGAGAGAGTCTAGCAGTAAGGGCAGAAACACACAGAAAAACCCAGCTTGATATAAAAAGCTATTCCTTGCGTATACAAATCCTTGTACCCAAGCAATACGTCCATAATATAAGTCAAAACTGAGCTGCCGTTTACTCCTCAATATACACACACAGTCATTTGGCATATTATCAAGAAATTGTGTAAAGACACTGTGGGAAAAACAATTTGCATATGGGAGATAGAGGCCAATAATTTTTGTCCGAAGGTCAATTGGAGGCTGCAAAGCACAAAATCCAAAGCTCATGCACAATTGCCCCATTATCAAATCACTCCTGTGTATTGCATATAGGTGAGCCAAACACCTGTCTCTTAAAATGCATTTTTAACTACACTTTTCTCCTTTTAAATTGAACATGTCACAAGTTTGTTTTGCCTGTTTAGAGAGTGTGTACATACAAGGAAGTTGCATTTCCTCTTATGATTGATGGTTCAGTTTTTTCCCTTAGTATCCTTGGGACTTGGAATAGTCAATTGCAAAAGAAATGGAACAGCCTTGGATAATTTTTCAAATTGAAATATTGTTTGTAAAAACCAAATCTCAAGGCACTCAAAGACTAACAAAGATATTGCACTATTTTATGAACTACAGTTTCATTTGTTAGTCTTTGAAGTGCCTTGAGATTTAAACAAATAAGGTTTCTGTTTGAAAAAATGAATCTACCCAGGCGGTTCTTCCCCTTCCCCTTTTTGCAAATGCATTATCTTTTTCTCGGATTCCAGTACATGTTTTTAGTTCAATGATCCACTCTTGTTTCTCCCCTGCCACTCATTTATCAATTCATATCTCTGGGTTCTTGTAAAGAATGGATTGGTAAATGAGTGGTGGCAGCATATAGTCCATCCACCTTCACTCCAACCATCCAGGACAATGAGTAAGAAAGCTAGTTTTTGTGTGCGTAGTGGAGAATAATGTACAAATTGCACTTAGGCATGCACACTATGTTTTCTGCAAGAGACTTTGAAGCTGAGTGAATGCAAGACCCTTGTTGCTGCAAAACCACTGATGTTCCCCTACCTTTAAAAAGGTATCCCCAGTATTGGGGGGGGGCCTGAACGGAACCCCAGTGGATACCGGGACATGCCTATACCTCCTAGAATGCTGGTTTCCAACTTTTAAGTAGCAAAACATCATGTAGTCAACTTTGTAAGTAATCTTAGAAGGATAGACCTACTAGAAAGCTTATTTCAAATGTGTGGCCCTGATAATGCTTCAAGAAATCAAAATTCTTATCTAACTTCCTTTTAGTAGAATTAAAGAATCAAACAGTGATGTTTGATTCTGTTAAGGACTGGCGTCAGGAGCTGGAACGGACCAAAGGAAATCTGAAATTCAAAGCTGTGAGTGTCAATGAAGGCTACAAAGTCTCTAAAAAGTAAGAATGTGTTCATATATCTACTTTGATAGCAAAAATACAGCCAGTTACTAGATCAGTGATGGTGCATTTTGGGTGACATGCCAGCATTCACAGACACCTAACAGTTTGTTCTACTTTTATTTCATTTTTGTAATTTGACTTTCCTTGATACGATACATTTCTTTATGTAAAACATAGTGTCACAAAAGATTGGTTTGACACCAAACCTAAAAGGTTCACGGTCACTGTACTAGATACTGTTATATAAATATACATACATTGGTTCCTGTTTGTGAACGAAACTTAGAGTGGAAATCTTATGAATTAATTAATGATTTCAAAATGGTTGACTGTTTGCAAAGAAATCTTCCTGAGTACTCCATTTCTAAAGCTGCTCTTTTTAAAATTGGGTTTCCCATACTACCAATCTGTATAAAAAACAATATCCATAAAAAGCATAGAAGTTCATATATTGTTAGACTGTTTTTTCCCTGACATGTAAAGAAAATGGTGGTTTTGTTTGCTTTATTTGTTGACTGAATGCTCCTTTCGTATCTGAGTTTGAAAACAAGAGTTATTTTTGGGAGCTTACGTTAGCTATTGCCTAACCACAGAAACTGAGTTTTTAGCTCTTTGCTTGCAATCTTGTTTAGTTTGTTAGTCTATAACTTGGTTTTCTAAGCCAAGATATTTTTTATGTATATTCCTGGATATTTTATGTAGTCTCCTTGTATCCTTATCTAGTTGAATAAGTGCTTACCCACATAATGCTTTCAGAATCACATGATCTGATGCAGTTGTATGGCTAAGTAGCGCTATGGAAGGCACAGTTTGCAAGGAATATTTAACTTTGTCTTGACAAACATGTATCTAGAATTTGGCAGGGGGACAGGAAGCAGAGGCAGAATTGGTTGCAGGGAAAAAGCAAGGAAAGGGTTAAACCCATCTGCTATTCACCGCAAATTAGACTTGGTGTGTGTAAAGAATAGATTTGCTACAAATCAGAATTCAACGAGTTGGTGTTGAATTGCCCCTTGCCATTTCTGATGCTTCAGGCAAAATATTCCCCAGTTACACTCAAGTGCAAGCATCTCAGAACATTTAAAATAATAGCAAGTAGCAAATGGGATTGCTGTCTTGCTCTGCATCAGTGTCCTGCTAGTTCATGAATCTACAGCTGTTCCTTTAATGCTGTGTTCACTTAAGTGCTGAAGTATGCATCTCCCCACTGTAGTTTTTCTAAAGTAGATGAAAGTGTAACACTTCTAAACATGGAAAAGTCACACTGCTGAGACTAGAGAGGAACTGGGACAAGTATGATATTAGGGGTGGGGAATCTGTTTAAAATATGAAGATCCCAGGACCTTTGCAATCATACCAATGTGAATTGCTCTTTCCTCTTTCATTGAAAACTCCTCTGCTTTGTAGGTTGCCAACATACTTTGTTGTCCCCATGGCTGTCTCTGAAGACAGCATTTTGCAGTATCAAGGAAAAGGAATTCCAGTGAGTAGAAGTCAACTGCTAAGTTTTACTTATAATCAATATGTACCAAATTTTTCATAAGGTATATTTAGATTTTGACACCAGTTTGTGAAGAATGTGAGTAATGGATCAGTTTGGTGCAAATTAGAGCAGTTGTATGGTATAGGAGACAAGCAGGGCATGCAATACTGAGAAATGTCTTCTCTGCAGTGAAAAGTTGTGGCCTCCATGTACTGCTGCTGGTACCATTAAACCTGAAAGGTGAGAGACTCTGTACACCTAGTGGATTTGTTCATGTTGTCCATGGTTTGAAGGAATGTAAACAAGCCTTGATCGCCCATTCCACTTTCTCCGTGTGCATGCTCAGATCCCCTTTTCATTTCACCTCATTCTCTATTTTTCCTGTACCTGTCTATCTTCAAAAGTAGAACAGAATATCCTGTTTGAACTGAATTTCCAGATCTGGTTTTGAAGACAGACCATGGCTGGTTTGCTCGAGATGTTTCAGTAAACCAATATATTTCAGCCAGTGGAATACATCCAGTGGTCTGAATGAAACTGATGATCTGTACCTCTTTCAGTCTGGCTGTAGACCGAGCTTCAGGTCAGAAACAGTTTTGGAGCCTCTGGTAGATTATACTGAGGATGGGAGTGCCTCCCAATGGGTCCAGCTGGGCTACTCAGTGCTTTCCAATATTATTATTATTTATTATTATTATTTATTAAATTTATACCCTGCCTTTCTGCCCAAAGGCACCCAAGGCGGCATTACAAAGTTAAAACACAATAAAATAATTACATAATAATTAAAAGACAATAATTAAAAACAATATTTAAAAAAAAATGTAAAACAACCAATCCCATGGATCATAAAATATACAAAAGTATAAAAAAGGATGCAAAAAACCAGCCAGCCTGTCAGCAACTAAAAGCCTGCTGAAACAAAAAGGTCTTCAGCCCCTGCTGAAATACCGCCAAAGAGGGAGCAGTTCTTAACTCTAAGGGGAGGGTATTCCAAAGTTGGGGTGCCATTAATTGACCATTACATCCTCCTTGGACAGGTTGGGACTTGAGAGTGCTGTTCTGCAGTGGTTCTGGTCCTTCACATTCCAGAAGGTATTACTGGAGGACATCAGATGGGTATCCTGGCTTTTGGTATGCAGGGTGCCACTTGATTCTGTTCTGTCCCTTTAGGTTTAACATATACATGAAACCAGTGGGCAAGTTCATCTGACATTTGTGGAGTTTCCAACTGCATACTGATGATACCAGAGTTCCTGCTAAGCTGTACAGCTTGAAGCAGAGCTCTGCACAGCATGGAGCTTGGCCATCTAGAAGTTGGGCAATAATGCGTGATGTCATCACTGTGCATCCAGAGATGGTGTTGCAGCAGTCCAGATTCTGACCAGCAAACAAAAGGGTTCATGCACTGGTGCAGACCCTTTACAGAGAATATAGGATGACATCCAGCTCTCACAGCTAATCCCAGGGTGGATGTGAAAAAAACTTGGAGCACTGCCTGGAGGTGGCTGGTACTGAATGAGAATATGGATAATCAAATGGGAATTAAATCTAGATAAAACAAGTGATTTTGGTTAAGTAACTGATGATTTAGGTATTTGATGATCAGCTTTACATAAGAAGAGCTCCACTGGATCAGGCCAAAGGCCCATCTAGTCCAGCTTCCTGCACCTTGCAGCAGCCCACCAGATGCCTCAGGGAATACACAAGACAACTGAATATGTGCATCTCATTGCCACTCCCCTACCTCTAAAGTAAGGAGGTTGCACTAACCATCATGGTCTGTAGCCTGCAATTGACTTTTCCTCCAGAAATCTGTCCAGTCCCCCTTTAAAGGCATCTAGGCCAGATGCCATCACCAGCTCCTGTGACAAGGAATTCCACAGATTAATTACCTGCTGGGTAAAAGAAGTATTTCCTTTTATCTGTTCTAACTCTCCCAACACTCAATTTTAGTGGATGTCCCCTGGTTCTGGTATTGTGAGAGAGGGAAAAGAACCTCCCTCCCTCCACTTTATCCATCCCATGCATAATTTTGTATGTCTCAATCAAGTCCCCCCTCAGGCGCCTGTTTTCTATGCTGAAGAGTCCCAAACACTGTTGCCTTTCCTCATACAGGAGGTGCCTCATAAGGGAGGTGCTGCATTCAAGTTTCCTTGAATGGGGTTGTGCTTCCTCTGTAGGAATAGTTTGCCGCTTGAGTGGGCTCCTGGATTGCCAAGTGCAGCAGTGGCTAGGGAGGATGGCTTTGCCTGGTTAAGGCAGTTGTGCCAGCTGTGGCCATACTTGAGCAGGTTCCATCTAACCACAGTGGTCTATGCCTTGTTAACCTCAAGACTTGACTACTGTATGTGGGGATATACTGAAAACTATCCAGAAGCTTCAGTTTGTGTAGAATGCAATGGCCTGGGCCATGGTTTGATTTTGATTCACTGGCTTGTTTCAGAGCTCAGTTCAAGGTGCTGGTTTTGATCTTTAAAGCCCTTTACAGTTTGAGACTAAGCTGTAAAGGACTATCAACTGACTTCCTCTTGTTAGTGGGAGCCATGTTGTGTGTGTCATCCTTGGATGAGGCCAGATTGATGGTCACACATGGATGACCTTCTCTCTGCTGGCACCTCAAAATTTGAGACACCTTCCTTCTTTTGAGTTGAGATCAGCACCTTCGTTTTTAACCTTCTGACAGGCGCTAAAGACATTTCTTTTCCGTTTGGCATTCACTCTCATACCTTTTTGCTGTTTTATCATTACTTAGTTGCTATGTCTTTTTATATTATTGCTCCAGTTTTTCAATGCTTTTATTTCTTCTGTTTTTGTGATGGTATATTGTAATTTCTGTCAGCTGCCTTGGGCATCCTATATTATCGGCAGAAAGGTTAAGATTTTAACTAATAAAACCTGTTGTATTGCATAGCATGGTAGTGGTGTTTGGCCCCACTGTCATGATGACTATATGGCACTGCATTGCCTAGCCTGATCTCACTGGAAGTAGAAATGGATGGGGGAGTGGTGTGTCTGTGCCCTTAAAAAGACACCTGCTTGGGGTAGGAGACTACAGAGCAAAGTCGCCACTGTGTGATATGCCACTCCTGTATTCATTTGCCATCTCTGGTAATGGTAGTATTTGGAGAAAGTGGCACTTGCAAAAAAAAGGTTGAAAGATTGTAGTAAACTGTAGCTTACTCCAACCAGGGAGCATGCCAGCCCAAGGTTAGCTTCTAATGGTTTAGAGTAGTAGTTCTAAGCTGTGTGGTGGGACCCACTTGCAGTCTGATTTTTGTTAGCTTACAAAACTGACAAGGTGATAGCTGACAAGGAAAATGTATTGAGTCCTCTAGAAAGTAAAACTGAGCTGCACACTCATATTTACTTGTGAATAGGTGAGTATGTCTTAGTCTACTGCAAAGGGGAATGCAAGGCTACCAAAATGGTCCAGATCTGATGAATGTGGAGCTCACAATAATGCTGTAGGTAGGAGGTGGTGTCCCACCCCCATAGTAAAAAGCATAAAAACAGAGGCTTGACCGGCTGATGAAGTGAATTTTTTTGGTTTCATAAAGCCAGGTGGATCTCAATAGTGCCATTTTAAGAAGTGGGTCCCAGAGGATTGTCTGAATCAACTCAGTGTTGTCGGAAAACAGCTTGAAGATGGAGATAAAACTACCGGCTTATGTTTAGTTCAGAGGGTTTAACAGCTTAACGTTTTGCAGCATGATGTGTTGTAATGTGCCAAATACAACTGACTGTGTATAAATCTGTGTTGCAGATTTGGTGTTGGTCTTGCCATAATGGTGCTGCTCTTCTTAAAATGTCTGCTTTGCCCAAAGAACAAGATGACAGCACTACACAAATACAGAAAGCCTTCTTGGATGGGTCAGTAGTTACTATTTATCCCTAACACTTGAAAAGGTGATTGGGATCTTCCTTTCACTTCCACAGTAATTTGAAAGAACAATTACGTGAGCTTCTGCACATTGTGCTGATACCTTAAAGAGGATGCTGTGATCTATACTTAGATCACAGCATCCTCTTAGATAGATTGGTTGACTATCTCAGATCTTGTGGCTTGCCCTAGATAGATGGTTACACTGTGTAGCACAACTGTATGTTGAATTTGTAATTTCTTATACATCTCAGGGGCACTTACTCCAATGGGAATCATTTTGTATCAAAACTTTTTTAGTTACCTTAAATTTTGTCTGTATCCTGGTGCCAATGTAGTGTAATACACAGAAACACATGTGTAATACACATAGCATAAATTGTGGCTAAACTATTGATCCTATGTCAAAAATAGAATTTTTTAAAATCCTCACACCACAATTAATAAACATCGAAATATTCAGAAACACAAACTTGTTCAAATTTTGTTACACAGTGTTAATGTAATTGTGTATATCAGTTATTGCATGTTGTACGAGAAGCAGTGGGCTGGTTGCTCATCTTGTTAAAGCACTATAATAGTCTTCTCCTCCTCCCCAAAAGCAGGGGAGTATCTGACTGCAGATAGTCCATCAGGTAGAGATCCATATATGTGTCACTCCATCTTCAAAATGAGTTTTGTACCTTGCTTGGGAAAGGAAGGCATTTAAACCTGTGCAATTATTTAACTGGTGGTTCATTTTATTGTACCTGTGGCTCTTGTCTTTTCTAATGGTACAACTTTAAAATAGGACTAGCCCCAGTCCATCAGAAAAAATGATAAATGGGACGTATAGCAGTGGTTTTGCAGATAACGTCAGGAATTCAAGGTGCTCTTGTGCCATCTGATTTTTATCAGTGTCCCCTGTCCTGCTGCAACAATCTTGCATGCTAGATGCTGTGTTCCATTTTGTAACAGAGGGTTTCCCCAATCCTTGGGAACAGTTTTCATAGTAACCCAATGGGCTGCAGAAGAAGGGGAGATTGCTTTAAAATAGCCTTTTTCTAATTGGAAGGCTTGCTAATTTGTTCTGTTCAGAATATATAAGACAATAGACAAGCCTCCTTATGAAGCCCTGAAAATCGATGACCTTTCAAGCAGCCTTCCATCCATGCAGGATGTTCAGATTGCATACACTCGATTTAAGCAGCTGTTCCTAATCGGTAAGTGAAAATTACACAAAAGTACTGAATTCCTAAAGTCACTTTTGGCTTGCTTCTGAAAACTGGGTTACCAAGGCTTCTGAGGGCCATTCTGCAACCTATAGTATGGTATAGGTTCCCTGGCTTTGCGAGAGTTGGTGGCTAGAGTTGGAGAAGGTTGTGGTCAGGCTTCCTCCAGCCTCCTGACCAGTTGAGGGATCCAAGCAGTCTGAGATAGGCAGGGGGAGGGGTTCTTTCACTCACTGGTCCTCCTCCCTGCCAGCAGCCTTACTTGGGTAAACTTGTTGGCCAGCATCCTATCTGCTCGCCAGTGTCCTCCAGACTGCCCTCATCACTGGCTTGCTTGTTGTGATATAGCTATATGGTGCCTCCCCACCATCTTGCTCTTCCTCTCAGTTGGGCTGCATAAGGCCTGCCTGATAGCCTTCAGGTCCCTGATCCTGCGCGCACTCACTACCTCTGCTTCTCTGGTGCCTGTTGACAGTAGCTTCTCTCCTCTAGCTCCAGGTGTCAGCTGCCCAGATAGGCTTCTCCTTTGATCAAAGTGGGACTAGCCTGCCTGCAAGCAAGGGGGAAGGGGCAGGATGCCAGTCCCTGTTGCTGGCAGATGTAGTGATGCTGGTGCTCCACTGCTGGGCCCGCCACCACTGCCTCCACTCCTTGAACTGTGGGGGCAAGCCCGGCCAGACCTGGCATGCACTTCTTGTGGCCTGTCCCACCAGCAAAGTGTGGAGGCCCTGGGCCACTGCTGCTGCCACCGTTGGGAAACCAGCTGGCCAGGATTCTGGCAGGACAAACTGGGTGGAAAGGGCTTCAGGTCATATCTCAGACAGTTCTCTTCTATCATAATTGTTGAATGCAGCTCTGAGAAATCAGCCTTGGCAGTTTTTTTCTCTTCAGTTTTTTGCTATCCACTCCTTGCCCCCCCCTCATGTGGACAGAGGCTCAACCACATTTTTTCATATGCAGCCTTTGGCACAGCTATGTAGAGTATACATCTTAAACCATGTTGAACAATTCAACAGTAAGCCCTATCAAAATACTCCTGTCCTTCTACGCCTGTTGTTTGCTCCCAATACTGTTTCATCACTGTCTTTAGTTTGTGGTCCTGTTCACTTCTCCATTGTAGTTCTACTCAACATTATTGCAAGGATTTTTCTATTGCTTGTTTCCCTACTTTTGCTGCAGGCTTCCATTGCATCTATAGTTAGTTTTCTGAACTGATCTAGCATGTTTATGGTGGCAGATTACAGAAGGGGCAAAGATATCCATGGATGTGTAGCTCATACTCATCTTAAGACTTTGCTGGTGCATTATACCAGGAATGGCTATAAAATTTTGTCTTGCATTTTTACAGATAACAGTTCAGACTTCTGGGATACTGATGTAAAATGGTTTTCCTTGTTGGAGAGTACAAATTGGCTAGAAACTATAAGGTTGGTTAAGTGCTATGTCATAAACTACTTGCAATTAAGTAGACACTTGCCTGTAAAAACTTGTGCCACAATACATTGGATAGTTTAAAATGTCTGTATATATTAATGTTAACAAGTGTTCTGTAAGCTACAGGCATTTTATGTATAGAGCACATTGCAGGTTTCACTTTCTTTAAAATACTCTCTATATCCTTTTGTCAAATGTTAATGGTGGTGTACAATATAAAAATCCATGTAAGATGGCAGATAAAAATTGTAGCTAAAAATGTCAGGGAACTAAAATATCTACTCCAGCAGGCATTTTGATCTGTTTACATCATGAGTTAATACCACAGCAGAGAAGACCAATGGAGGAGCAGCATGGCAAGCTTCTTTAAGGGAATGTGATTCATAGTGGTTAAGGGCCCAATACTCACCAGTGCAATGAACAATATCGCTGATGCTGGTATCACAAAGGTGCTATAAGGCACCTCTAGCGCTGGCAGTAAGCCCTTACTGCCAGTGCTGGACCAGCACCAGAGCCCACCTCCCAAAGGTGGCAATGCTGAGCTGGCAGCTGGTAAGTATAGGGACTGCCAGTGTTATGCTGATTCTGGGTAAGCTGGGTGGGTGGAACTGGGTGGGGGAGGGGTGGAACCCATGGTGACCTCCACTGCTGGGTCCTAACCTCTCTGTTGGGCTACACAGCCTGACTTGAAGGCTGTGCATAAATAGCCGGCACAGACTTGAGTAGACTCACCAGCAGCCCTGCAGGCTTACCTGGGGGAAGGGGATACGTGTCCCCTTCTCTCGAGGAGCCTCTGGCAGCTGCCCAGCTGCAGCAGTAGCCATTTGGTTACAGCAATGCCCAGACAGCTTAGGATTGGGCTTCCTGAAGGCTCTCTTGCTCATGGAGCTGTGGAGGAGATCCCAGAAGCAAGTGCAGAAGTGATTGATCCCACCCTGTCCCAGAACCTGGCTGTGTCCTCTAGTTGTACCCATGGAAAAGTAACCATAATGGACAAGCTGTTGCCAAGGATACCTGTACTAACTGTGGCATCCAACTGCCTAGCCCTAGCCCATTTCCGTATTCCAGAGGCAAATAGGGCTTCTGCACAGGAAAATCCTGATCATCTTTCAGAAATCCATTTCAATCTAGGCCATCTGATTAGGTTCCTTAACCCTGCATGGATTGTGAGCCTTGATGTAAGAACAACTTGCCTTGTTCAAATCACCATCCCACCTAGCATCAAAAAACCTAATCCAGTGCGTGCTTGAGGTGAGGCCAGAAACTACCTGTGGCAGAACCATGGAAATTGTGAGAACCAGAATACTCTGGCCAGCATGGCTCTGATGTGAATGTTGCTATACTTAGAACTAAGGTGTTTCATTTAAAGCAGTGGTTCCCAACCTGGGGCTTGGGACCCCAAGGGGGTCGCAAACCAGTTTTCAGAGGGCTGCAAAGAGCTTGGGGCACCCATCTTAAAAAGCTGAGTACTATCATCTCAGAAGCCTTATTTTGGCTAGGGAAGAGGATTCCCCATTAAACTGCCACTTCCTTAGTGCTTGTGGCTGCAAGGGAAATTAGCCTTACTATGCGTTTATCTTAGTGTATGCATATGATGAAGTCTGTCCCAGGTCTCTTTCCAGGCAGGCATGTTATGCCTTATATGTGCATGCTTAGGTGATTCTCAGCACATGGGGGGAAGAGGAACATAAATACTTTGAAGACCATCTAAAATGCCAGTTTGCATTTCAGGAGTGCCATTTTATTATGTTACAATGACAGCACTTCCTGCCACAAAATCACTTCCATTTAATGACATTGCTTCCAGTGGGTCCTAACACGAGTGCCATTCTAAAACATGGGTCCTGGTTTAAAAATTTGGAATACTAGTGGCATAGAGCAGCCACAGTGCATTCTGTGCAATTTTGTTCTCCGTGCTAATTCAATTACTGAACTCAAATCTCACTTGGAGACAATGCATTTAGAACATTCTAAAAAGGGTGTGGAGTTTTTCAACTTTCAAAAAGTGATTTTATTAAACAATTACTTCACTTCCAGCTCTAGGTCTTAGTGGGGGTCCTTAGTACAGGTTGTTGTACCTAAAAAGTGGGTCCTAGTGCAAAAAAGGTTGAACCATCGACTTAAACTAATTAAGTTTATAGTTTAATGACTTAAACTATGTTAAAGCCTTTATTTTTTCATATTCCAGGAGATGTCTAAGAAAAGCAGTAGAGGTGGTTGAGTCACTAGAAGCACTGAATACGAATGTTCTCCTTGTAGGTAAGAATTATGTACCTTTTAGCACTCTCTACTGTGTATTTTCCATACAGCTTTTCCTAAGTAGCTGAGTGTCATTTTCAGTTGCATTAAAAGGAGGGAGGAATTGAAATGTTCATGAGCTGAATGCTATTTTCAGATTGTCCTAAAAATTTCAACAATTGGGATTGTTCTGGCTATATGCACTGCTGCTATTTTTTTCTACTTCACATTTGATAGTCAGCCTTGGCATGGGATTAATCAGAATTCAAATATTTCAGTGATTTACAGCTCAATATTGTATGATAGTGGTTCTCGAACTTTGTAGAGGCCCCAGGTTGCTGCCTGATATATAAATGCTGAGGGGTGTGGTTATAATGGTGATTGGGAAGCAGTGCTCCTCCAAGTAGCAGCTTGCTTAACCCTTCATACATACAGCCTAATCTACTCTGTCAGTTTTGCAAACTGCCAAAAATTGGGTCATGACCCACCGGTGGGTCCTAGACCCACGGTTTGAGAATCACTGCTATGTGGTGTTGATGTATGTGGATTGTTATTACATTAGTAAATTATTATCCGTATACTTGGAGCACTTTCACGTTCCACTTACTTCAGTAGGAGAAACATTCCTACTAAAATTAATAAAACTAAGTGCTTGACTAGATAGTATAGTCATTATTTGCAGTTCTTCATAGAGTTGTACCATAGCATACTGAATGTTAATTGAAGTCTCATGATAGTGTTTTCCCCCTGCCCTTGATGGTTGAAATGGTCTGTGAGGAGTGGAGGTATTAATGTATATACTCGTTTATAAGTAAAAAAAAAATGACTCTGAAAACATAGGTTGACTTATACACAAGTCAGTATGGTAAATAATGCTTCTAAGAGCAGCTGCTAGGTGAGTTGGGGGTTGGTGGGCAGAGAAGCATGATGCAAGGGCGTAGTTTAAAAAAGACAAGTTTTGCTTATAAGTAATTGTTTTGAGACCGCAACCCATCAAACAAAAATAGCTATTTTAACATTTTCCAAACAGGAAGAGAGGTGAAAGTACTTATGGGAATTGTATTTATGAAGGCTGCTGCTATGGAAGTTATGATTGTCCATGGGTTTCCAAACCTGTGGAGAGGGCCCATCTGCAACCTCCAAAGACGACCAGAGCTCCAATTCCTTCCATAGGGTGTGCCTCAGGAGGTCGTGCCATTCTGAAAGGCAGCCTCACTGCCTTTCAGAATGCCCATTTCAGGCAAAATAATGTTCTGCTTTTTGGTGAAAACCAAAAGTGATTTTATTTTGCCCGATACAGGCAATCTGAGGACCTAGGGAGGCTGTGCATGCTTGCATATGTCCTCCCTGTCCCATAGACCAATCTCCAGAGATTACCAGAGCACTGCTCCAGTTGCCTTTGGAGGTTTTAAATAGGCCCAAATCCACGGATTTAAACATCCATGGATTTTGACATCTGAGAACTGAACCTTTGCAGATAATGAGGGGCCCCTATACAGTGTTCTCACAAAGCCTACCACTCCCATAAGCACCTTCATCCCTTCATTCCTGTTTGGAGAATAGCCCCATTTCTGTGCTGCCTCAGAACAAGGTGAAATGGCTCCTTTTTTGTTTGCTGTACGTTGGTGCCTCAGAACAAGGATGGGTAAGTAGTTTTCAAATAATTTCATACACCTCTAAGTTTTGCACTCAACTTATCCATGGTTCAGAGCAAATTCTATGATTTTTGGCTTAAAACATGTCATCGGCTTAGACTTATACATGAGTATATATGGTATGTTGGCTAAACCAACAGGGCTTGAAAGTTGTCCAAGTTTTAGACCTTTTTGCACAATATGGCAGCTGTTCTTCAATAGGCATGGAAATACTTGTTTCCTTTTAATTTTGTGCTGTCTAAATGGGTAGCTAATTCTCACATTTTTTTTTGGCAAAACATTACATTCTTGTGTATTCTACTTGAGAGAACTTCAAGTGATCAGTATACAAAACTGCATACCATGGTTTGAGAGAAATTTTGTTGCCTTGCTTTCTAGCTTCCTCCTTTGAAAGACTTCATTGTACATGAAACCTAGTGTGATGTAGTGGGTAGTGGAGTTGACTAGGATTTGGGGAGACTTGAGTCCTGGTTTCCACTCTGTCATAAGGTTTACTGGGACCTCCAGGGAGCCTAACTGAACTTAGAAGGTGGGGTAAGATACCTCATGTATGTTATCCACAGATCTTTGAAGGAAGGGTGGGTTATAGATAGGAGCAGGATTAATGGCACTCAAATTTTGGGAGCATAAGCTGTCTAGGTAAGAGGCGATTAGATCCCTTCACTCTGTTCCTGTTTCCACATTGTATGACTAGATCTAAAGTTCAGATTCTATTTTATTATCTGGGTTTATTTACCTCGTTGGGTAGATTGTGCGTGATTGCAGGCTCTAAGCTAAGATTCATCAAGTGACCTGTTTTCTGAAATGGCCCAAGTCAGAGCTCTTCAGCATGTTTGACTTTGGCTGAGCATCTGCATCTTCCCTCTATACCTCTTGTCTCCTTGTTTTCCTTTCAGTGAAGACCCTGTCTTCTGCTGTCTGTCCCATTTTTCTCCTTCGCATGTGAGTAGATTACTGTTGGACAGAGAAGGGCTGGAAGCTGGTGTGATGCAACGTGGCCGCTCGGTAGGCCCAAAATTTGCACGACACAGACATAGGGCTGGCTTTGCGATGCTTTAATGTATCTATCCCTGCACAAAGAATTGTGCAACACTAACTGGAAATTTTCCATGCTTTCACAGGATACAGAAAGCAGAGTGGTGTTTCTGCTATGTTGCTGCGCTGTTGTAGTAAAGATGGTTCTTTCGCCTTGTGCTGTAAAATCTTTTTGCTGTCTAATGCTGCTGTGGTTCACAGTCCTCTTGTCTTGACCACTGAAATGTTGCTTCTATGCATGATTTGGAAAGCAAACAGTTTACATGATTTGGAAAGCAAATGCATGATTTGGAAAGCAAAATTTCCTGAGCAAACAGTTTACAGCAACTTCTCTCATTTTGCACTGAAATGTTGTCTCTCAGTGCAGAAATGAAGTACTATATCTTAAAGGGAAAGTAGCATTAAAATGTTCCGCTTTCTACTTTCTGATATCTGTTATGATTTATTAATCTTGTTCAGTGTGCTCCAAAATTATCTTGGTGGAAAGGAACAGTTTGTGTTCATCACCTGAATGAAAACTGCTTATTGAAGTGACTGATTCTTTCTGTACTGTGTAATGGTAAACATAGTCTGTGTTTATGAAGGAACTATTAATATGCAACCAAACATGTTTCTGTATGTAGTCTCTACATTAAGTGTTCATAAAAACTCCTTGATGTCTCTGAAAGGCTCCTATTTGACGCCACCATTTTAATCTTCCTCAGAGGAGAATGCTTCGGACTTGTGCTGTGTGATCTCCAGCCTCGTTCAAGTTATGATGGATTCATACTGCAGAACAAAGCTGGGGTTTCAGAGCCTTATCCAAAAAGAATGGATCATGGGAGGACACACTTTCTTGAATCGGTGTAACCATCTGCGGCAAACTGATAAAGATGAGGTAATTTGTAGAACTTCAGCTTGTCAATATGGAGTAAGTAGTAAGTTTGGACTTTAGAAGGGGAGGGAAGCTGGGAGTGATATTGAACATTCTTAACCAAATCACTGGTCTGTCTAAATCAGTGGGTCCCAACCTTTGGTCAGGCACAACCCTCTTAAGGAGGGTAACAGTCTGACTGGAGACCTGTAGGTGCTGTTAGTACAGCATTTCTGGGTTCTTGTTACCACCAAACATGGGTATGTTGTTAAAAATCTTTTTACTTGTGTGCATTTGGCAGCAAGACCTCAGATGTGCCTCACTAATGGCAATTAGGGGTTCCCAGTCTGATTGCTACTCTCCTTAGGTAGGGAGGTAGTGCCCCAAACAAAAGCATGAATGCCTGCTAGGCGACTCCCAGGTTGGGAAACACTGGTCTAGATTAGCACAGTTTGGATCTCGCACTTCTAATTCAAGAAATAATGATATATGGCTATTATGTTTTCTTCTGAAACTTTTTTGTGTTTTTAGGCACCCATTTTCCTGTTGTTCTTGGACTGTGTTTGGCAGCTGCTTCAACAATATCCAACGGCATTTGAGTTTACAGAGACCTATTTAACAGTCTTGTCAGATAGCCTATACATACCTATATTTAGCACATTCTTCTTCAATTCTCCACATCAGAAAGACACTACCATGGTAAGGTGGAACATTTGGGACATTCCAAATTGTCCTTGCACATTGTTGAATACTTTTTAAAGGCTGTACATTATATGTGGCTATGCAGGAGTGAAATCTTTGACAGGCAAAATATGCATGCTGACTTCTCTCTTTGCTAGAGTAGGGCTAAGAAATTGTGCATAGATTCCTGCCCTTTTCTATTATCAGTCTTCTCGGCCCTGTTCTAGCTTCTGATGTTCCTGAGACTTAACCAGGCACGATCCACCTACTTCTAAGCCTGTTTTTGCAAACAAAGGCCCTAAAAGTTAAGAACATAAGAAAAGCCCTGCTGAATCAGGCCAAAAGCCTATCTAGTCTAGCTTCCTGGACTAAAGTTGCTAAGAGAACAGCTGAATGTTGGATTCCAGCACCTAATATTTCATTTGCATAGAATCCTGTGCTGCACAGAAACTTTAGCAGAATGGAAGCAAACTGCCTTCCTTGCTTACTGAAGCTTTCACACAACTCTGAGATCAGGGGTCTGCAAACCCCAGCCCATGGGCCAGATGGGGCCCTCAGAGAGCCTCTGTCTGGCCCATGGCAAGCCTCTGGTTCTCTGTTAGCCTCTGGCCCTCTGATGTTGCTGGCATACGCTGCACCCTCCAAGCTGGTTTTTGGTTTGTGTGGAAGGTTTTCAGATACCCAAGGAGGCCATGTTCAGTTTCCCCAGCCCTTAGAATGCTTCTGGATGGCTGAAAATAGTCACTTCCTGGTTTTCCCAAAGACCCAGAAGTGATGTTTTAGGATCTCTAAAGGCCTTAGATGGCTTTCTGGGTGCTCTGGGTGCTTCCTGTGATCTGTTGATTCTGAAATATTTACTCTAGCACATTTAAGATGCTTGGGGGAAGGGGAGTCCTTTGAAGCAGTGTTATTCAAACTGTGGGTCGGGACCTGATGTCAGGTGGGTCATGGAAGGCTGGGATCAGCCACCTTGGAAACTGCAGACCTTACCCTTGTTATATTCCTTTTGTGAGGGTTAACAGTTTGAATTTTCAAGTGAGGGTTTTTTTAGTTCAGCGCGTTTACATGATATTTTGTTCTCATCTTGCTTTCTGTCAGAAATGTTTCAAGGTTGTGCAATTGCTGCAGTCCAAGAATGTCAGTTTGCATTCCAGGAGTGTCATTTTATTATGTTACAATGACAGCACTTCCTGCTTGATGATGTCACTTTCTGCCACACCATCACTAATGACAGCATTTCTGGTGGGTCCCAACACGAGAGCCATTCTAAAAAATGGGTCCCGGTCTAAAAGGTTTGAATATCACTGCTTTAAAGCATGTGCTATATTTCTCTGTGTAGTGGTGCTTGTAGGAATCCTAGAACTTTGAGCCCATTCACTCATCTGTCTCATACACTAGGGACAGAACAAGCAGTGTTTATATTTAAATTTCTTTATTTTTTCGGCCCTCCACATGGTGCCAAATACTTGATGGGGCCCTCCAGGTAACAGGTTTGGAGATTCCTGGTCTAGATCTTCCTCCGAGTTACTGGAAGCTTGACACTATGATTTTTCAAGGAAGGATCTAACTGGGCTGTCTTGCGTTCCATCTGTGCCAAATATATTTTAATGGGCCTGTCTTTGGAAAATGTTGCAATTCCAGGTTGTGTAGTGGCTGCAGCGTAACTTCTGGCGGCTCTTGAAACTATTATCGCACAGCGTAGAGATTGTGTGGGGTTGTAAGCAAGTCCTTGCTAGCAAACACATCTGCATATGAGCTTTATACAGCATCTTCCCAATCCAGTTGGGCTTCCAAAAGAACACTTCATTTTGCTTTAATGTTCTTCAGCGCATGAAGTGCAGAAAGTACTCTTTGTACAAAAGATAGTGTGATGTATAGGGAGCAACGTCCTTCCTTGGACCCAGTGGTGTTATCCTGGCGGAACGGCCCGGTACGCTGTTCCGCCAGTTCTGCGGACGGGCCCAGGCCGCGCCACCTCTCCTGAGGACGGGCGAGCTGCTTTTGGGCCTGCCCTCCCTCCCTCGTGTCCCGAATCGCTCTGAAATGGAGCGATTCGGGTGCTGTGAGGTGCGGCTGCCCTCCGCCATAGGGGCGGAGGGCTGTCAATCATCCGGGCGTTCCGGTTCCTGGCACGCCCGGAGCTTGTCTCTGCTTGGACCATCTAATTGTTGCTTCTTTCTCTCTTTGACAGTATGGGGGAACCCTTGATACACAAGGCAGCCAACTTAGTTTTCATTCAGTTTGGGACTGGTCAGTACAGTTCAAACCTGAGGCACAAGCTTTGCTTAATAACCCTCTATATACAGAGAAGCCAAAACTTGATAAAATCCAGAGAAAAACTGCACGATTCAAGGTAAAGTGATTCAACTCAAGCTATATTTTTCTGCTTTATATATACATCACTTGAGACCTGTTGTAGAGTTAATGGCTGGCAAAACATGAAGTATCATCTGCTGTCTGTTTTGGCTAGAATAAACCACATTTAAACTGTATCATTGCCAAGATCAGAAGCAAGGTTTAGTATTTCCAGTTTGTTTGCATGGATACTTATTTAATCCAACTCTGTACAGCCCTGGAAATCCTGAACAGGATTGAACCTACTGAAAAATTTGTAACGCTTGACCATACTGATGTTATTTTTAGACAGTACAAGTGCCCCTATCTCTCCCCCCCGTCTTACATATAATCAAATTCAGTATTGCCTTTTTTCATTAACAAGCAGGCATATTCCTTGCTTTGGCAGAGGTTAGAACAGGAATGTGACATGCAGTCAAGCAGCCTGTACACTAGAGGGACACAGTAAGGAAACTTCCTGCTGTTAATGTTCATGTTATGTAGTTAATGTTCTACTATGCAGGCTGCCTGCCTGCAATATTGCATTCCTGTTGTGACCTCAGCAAAAGCAAGGAACGTGCCTGCTTGCTAATGGAAAAAATGGATGAATGGTGGTGGGGGCAGGGGCAGAGCATTGTACTAGTGGGGTCCCCTGTGTTTTTCATATCTGCAGGGAGGGGGCTAGAACAAATCTTCCCCCAGATAAGGTGGTGGGTGGTGTACCTGTATTCTGAATGGTGAAGATGTCTTATTTGTAATCTCAGTGAATGCAACAAGTGAATGCTTTTTGCCTTCTCTACAAGTTTCATGTGTCTGTACCATAGTAATATTATATCAGTTATTAAACTGGAATGCCCTGTTCTTTTGAACAACTTACAAATATTATACCTTAAATAGTAAATACAAATTCATGCAGTTCTTTAGCCAAAACAGTACCAGCTTATGAAGAATGAGCTCTCAAAATGTGAAATCTTAAGAACCACCCACTAAAGAACTTGATTCTGGAAGATAAAGGTTACAAATGCTGGAAGTAATATGATTCACAGGCCAGTGACATGGTGGGAAAGATGAGCTGGGTGTACTTATTGAACAAGCTAGTGAATTGCTGACTATAATGCATTTTAAATGTGCAGCCAACTACTGTATATACTCATGTATAAGTCTAAAAATTTATGCCTGAAAATTGACCCTAAAAACATGTATTGACTTATACATGGGTCAATACAGTTAATAAAGCTTTTAACAGTAGCTTGGGTAGGGGCTGGGCTAAGAAGCAGAAAGTTGGGGCAGGGGATAGGGAAAAAAAGGAGCAATTTTACTTACCAGTAATTGTTCTCAGGCACCAACAGACAGCAAGCAAAAAACCAGTAGCCATTTTCCTTCTTCTCCAAACATGCAGAAAGGTGAAGGTGCTTTTGGGAATTGTAGTCATTATGAAGGCTGCTGCTATGGAGGTGCTGTGCTGTATTGCTCACAAAACCTACAACTCCGATAAGCTCCTTCATCTCTCTCCCTTCTTGTTTGGAGAATAACTCCATTTCTGTGCTGCCGCAGAAGAATGTGAAATAGCTCCTTTTTGGTTGGCTTTCTGTTGCTGCCTCAGAACAATGACTGGTAAGTTATTTTCAAAGAATTACATACCTGCCCCCTAAGTTTCACTGTTGGCTTATGCATGAGTGATAGCAAATTCTATCATTTTCGGCTTAGAATGTGCCCTTGACTTATCCATTAGATCGACTTATATTTTATATATGGTATCTTGGTTGACTTCAGAGATTATTAGAAGCAATTAGTCACTAAAAGGGCACAAGCAAATATGTGGACCATTATCCTGTTTGGGTGGGGGATGGAATTTTGGCCTATTGACTGCTTAAGGCTGTCTTTGCTCATTAAGGAATTTTTAATGCAAATTGAGCTTCTGAACAAACACTGCACAGTAGAAGTGCCCATCAACAAGTAGATAAGTTTAGTACATGAAATTTAATTGTGTCTTGGTCCCGTTTGTTAAATGCTTTAAAATAGGATTTGTGGGCAGTTATTGGATGGCAGAATGGCATCTCGGATGGGAGCAATGATAGCATGCCCATGCACTATCGTTGTTGCATGTTTAGGATGGGCCCAAAGCCTGACTGGTCCCTTGATTCTCCCCAAAATGTGGCAACTCCTTAACTTAATGCAGCAAATGCCAAACCTTAGACCACAAGCCAGATCTGGCCTTCCTTGTTGTGGGTGGCATTTACCTTTGTTATGCTCCGTTGTATCTTTCCAGCTGATCGTGTTAGAAAGTTGCTCTGGCTAGCTGCTTCCACCCCAAAATTGGGGCACGGAGCTTTCTGGGTTGACGGACAGCAGAAGTGGCTGCCTGGTGTGACTTCCTAACCATACCGGCTGAAAAGATAAGATGGAGCAGCATGGAATGGTAAGCGCTGTACACAACGGGAGGCTTTTTTGTCCCACAGTTTGGAGACCACTGTGTTAATGGAACAAATGCTGCTCAGTCACTTCTGTGGGCTGTAGTTTGTTGAATAGTTGCCTAGTATCTTGACACTTCACTTTACGAGACTTCATCCATCTGGGTTCAAGTGGACCTAGAACTGCTAAAGCCCAATCCTATGCATCTCTACTCAGGAGTAAGTCCTACTATAGTCAATGGTATTTACTCCTAGGTTAGTGTGGATAGGATTGCAGTCTGTGCCACTTAACCTAAAAATCATCTCAAGGCTTACCTCAACCATTGTCATTCTTTTTTAAAAGCATCAACGGCAGCTTTCTTTGCCACTAACACAAACAAAGTCCTCTCCAAAAAGAGGATTTTTTAAGGAAGAAGCAGATCAATTAATCAAAAACCTTCTGGGCAAAAGAATCAGCAAGCTGATAACGTCGTCTGATGAACTTCAGAATAACTCCACAGAGTTCTATGACAGCTGGCACTGCAAACCAGTCGACCCCCATGGACTTCTGTTGCCACACCTGGAAGGGCCAGAAATCAAAGTGTGGGCACAGAGGTATTTACGATGGATTCCTGAGGCTCAGCTCCCAGGTGGTGGCACAGTTGCCATTGCAACGAAAGTCTTGGATGTGATGGAGGATGTGCAGGGTTTGCAAAGGAAAGTGGATGAAAAACATAGTAAGATGGTCTCTGGAGACAACATAGAAGCCGCTCCTTTTTCGAGAAATCCTGCTCGTTTGTCTTCATTATTCCCATTTGCTTTGCTTCAAAGACATTCCCTCAAACCAGTTTTACCTACCAGTAATTGGAAAGACTTGGAAGATGAGGAAGGTTTAGCCAAGAGAGACGATGAGTTTGTTGATTTAGGTAATGTTTGATGTGAAGCTAGTCCTCAACTGCAGAATTGAATGTACTGGCATACATTTCTGTATAAATGCCTCAAAAATATGGTGAGCGTTGCCTCTGGCAGAAACTTCTGAACATGGGACAATCTTCCTGCATTAGGAAACAGTACTCTCAAATCTCTTTTAATCAGGACTCTTACCATAGGCATGGGGACATAAGTTATGTTATGAAGAGCCCATCTGAAGCAAAAATACTTCAGAACTACTAATTTGTATTCATGGAAATTAAGGTGCATGCAAAAGATAGCATGGAATTAAGGTGCATGCTTGCTGATGCATGCAGGATGACATTCTTAGCTAACCACAAGAATTGGAAAATGGCCTAGAATGGGATATGGCTGGCCCTTTTAGGGGCACCTTAAATTATAGCCAAAGCTCCAGCGTTCCATGCAACAAATCTTTATGAAATAAATTGATTAAATCATTTCTTTAACAAGGTATCTAACCTTGCCAGGTTTATGTCAGTCTTTTAAATACAAGCTGGAGAAATGGTAGGTATTTCCTGTACCCATGCAGCCTACTCAGCCTGATATATGACTCTTGCTGCAGAATTGTAGTTCAAAGTGGTACCTTTAATGACATCAGTTCTTTGGAACTTCCTTTGCATTTCATAACTTGCATTTCATATCTTCTCTGCCCCACTGGTCTGTCTTTGTTTCCCACATGTGAGTTAGCCTACTGTCATGGTGTGTGAAATCCTGGTCACTTGTTGGAATACTACAAGAAGAGGTTGGTGGCAGTAAACCAGAATCATATTTTCTAGATGCATGGGATGCTCATTCTGATCTTCCTCACTAATGCCAGTAACTTGCACTGAGTCTCCAGTCCTTCTGTTAAGAGGGAAAGCTAAAGAACTGTGGTCAGCTATGAAACTGGATTTACCATCCAGTACTACTGCTTTTATAAATATGATATTAAAATTATGAATGTAAGAGGTGTGTGCACTGGAATTGGCCGCTGAATTTTGTCATTCCAGTTATACAGGAATGTCATTCAATTATAAAAAGCCATACAATAAATGCCTATTAAGTTGTCTCTGCATGTATTGTATATTTACTTTGAGACTCTTTGAGAAAGTTGGATGGACAGTCTTGACATACTCAGCCCACAAAGTAGATCTAACTCTTAATGAGTCTTTCATTGTAGAGGGCTGAATTTTAATTGAGATTGTACAAGCATTAAATGATTGAACTATCCCCTGTGATTTCTAGCTGTAAACCTGTATGCATTCCCTTGGGTTATATCTCTGTATGCAGCAAGAGATGTTTTGCTGCTGCTTTAAGTTTCTGGGAGTTTTAATTAGTCTTGTAACATGATGCATTTCTGAAGAAGTGGATGACGACAGAAGGGTGTAGCTGAATGCCAAATGTAAACCTCTGAAGTCTATTGCCTTATGAAACCATTAAAACTACTGAGAGCCCAAGGAACTCGGAGTACTGAAACACATTAAGTCAATTTCTATATGAGCCTTTGTATAACGTAACATTGTATGCTTTTCTTCAAATGTCTTCAGTGTACATATAATTTATCTGCGGTTAGTACAAATCATACCTGTTATAGAAGCTTGGATTTTGATTTGAGTTTCTTTTGGGAGTGGGGAGGAAAACACTAATATCAAGATTTAATATCCTTAAATGTCTTTGACAGCTTGACAGTTATATTTTGGAAATGTATTTATATCTAAACTGTCAAGTATTGTATAAGAGAACTCTTAAATGGGTATGTAGAATTTTTTATAATGGATTATGGAATTGTTCCATGCTTAACAGGAAAGAGCATGCAATTTGATCACTGTAAGCATTGGAAACATAATTTACTGTAGTGATTGTTTATACCTCCAGTTTTTACACTGAATACAAGCTTATAGCTTTAACAGTTTTTAAGGAAAATCTTTTTGTTAACTGTTAAGATCTTTGTATCAATGCATTTGTTAATAAAATGTAATTTTATTATTTTTAAATATAAGACTATATTATTGAAAACTGTTCTGGGGGTGCTGTGGAATACTGTTGCAACTGTTGGGTCAGTTTAAAATCATCTGAGGCCTCAAAAAGGGCTTTTTTCATGAAACTTCCTGCCACGACATCACTTCTGGCTTATGATGTCACTTCCGGTGGGCGGGTCCCGACACGTGCCAATCAAAAGTGAGTACCTGTTCTTAAATCATTTAGATGACACCACTGGTTTAGTTGGTTCTACAGACCTGAGTTATGAACCTGGGACCCTGCCAAAAAACTTGCCTAATACTCTAGCAACCACAAACAACATTATGCAGTTGGAAATAGAAGATGCAATAATTACATTTCCTCTTCCCACTGCATACTCCATTACTTACACTGCATCTTTGGATGGCTTTTTAATTGAAGACTGCTGTGGGAGCATCCTGTGGTTGAAAACTAGGATATAAAAACACTACCTGCAATTGCCTGCCTCTGCTCCTTTTAGAAGGAATGTGTAGACCCTGTGTAGGTCTCAACAGACTTCTGCAAGAAAAGTGGTATATTGGCTAAAATAGTTCCATCTATTCAGGACACTTCTCTGTGATGGAATAGTTAAATCCTGTTTTATGAAGCTCCACTTTGGAGTTCCTAGGATTCCATCCTGTGCCTCTAGGTCCCATGAGAATTAGCTACCAATTACAAAGATTCTCACAGGGACACCTGTTCATCAGTGCTGGCCTCTTCTCCAGGCCAAGCAGGCAGGCTGCCAAATGCAAATTGGCCTCAGCTAGGCATTTTTGGAAGGGGGCAGTTGCTTCTGGTCAGGCCTGATGTTAACTTGAATGTACTCCGGCAGTGGTCTCCAAACTGGAACTGCTGTACCACCAAAAATCATCCCCGGCGCAAATGGTGTCTATTCTATCTGGGACAATCACGAAGATCTCGACTACAGCCCCCAGGGGTCTTAGCAATGAGCTACTTCTGGGTCAGCTACCCCAGCATGCCTCGTGTGCGGTGTTCTGCACAGGTGTGGCTTGCGTAAAGATCCCTGGGGGCTATGGTCAGGGTCTTTGCATTCCCCGGAGTGGAACGATCTCCTGGCTCGAGTTTGGTGTCACCTATTCTATGGCCTGAGAGTTATGCTTGGCTGAGCCATCTTGGTTGCTACTTGGTATAACCTCCAGGGCATATTGCATCCGCCTTCCAACTTCTTTGAGAGGGTCCAGAACATCTTGATTGGTTAGAATAGCCATTTTCAACCACTGTGCTGTGGCACTTTGGTGTGCCGTGGGAATTTGGGGGAAGATCATTGAATAATGGGGCCAATGGGGGATGTGAAACCCACCCCCACCCCCCGTTGGCAGCATGGTGTGCCTCATCAGTGGTCCAAAAACTGGTGGTGTGCCTTGACAATTTTAATCCCTTCTCAGCGTGCCATGAGATGAAAGATGTCGAAAATTGCTGGATTCAAAGTTTCCCAAAGGTAGGATCTCAGGTATAAAGAGCTTTCCTGGGGTGGGGCTTTTTGCCATGGTCTTCCATCACCTTACCATTGTTAAGGCAGCTAATCATGAACCAAGTGGATGGTTGGGGGCAAGGCCAGATCATCCATGCAGCAGGAGGCAAATTCATGGGGGCCACCACCTACTTGTTTCTACTGCCCCTCCTTCCCCTCTTCCAGTCCAAGGAGAGATGGAAGACGGGGGAAAGGGTAGGGGAGTAGGATGCTGAGCTAGAATATTGGAGAATGGGAGGAGCAGAGGCTGGCACATCATCAGGTGAAGGAGGGCAGCATTTGGCATGCAGCCACAGGCAAAGGAAAGTCCTGGACCATCCCTGGCTAGGAAGATACCTGCAAATCATCATCATCACCCAGTATTTATATACCGCTTTTCAACACAAAGTTCACAAAGCGGTTTACAGGCTAATAATAAAGTTAAATGGCTCCCTGTCCCAAAAGGGCTCACAATCTAAAAAAAAAAAAAAATGCAGAACACCAACAACAACATCCACAAGAAAGACACTGTGCTGGGGTGAAGAGGGACAGTTACTCTCCCCCTGCTAAATAAAAGAGGAACACCACTTGAAAAAGTGCCTCTTGCCAAGTTAGCAGGGGTGCAGACTGTTGACTGGTTTTCAGGTACTTCTAATATAAGGACAGCAAACTCTTCCTGAAACTGAGGAAAGGGCCTGTACGGTTACACTTGCTAGAATCCCCGGCCCTTCGTTTGGCTCATAGTTGCAGCTTTTGCAACCTCCTTAAGATGTACTTGAAAGTACAAAGCCAATGCCAAGTTTCCTTCAGTACCTGAGAACCTTAGCCGGGGGTGGGGGGGATGGGAAAGCAATAAATAAATGCCAGGCCCTGGAGAATAGTTTCAAAGGGTCCATTTTCTTTTTAGGGTCACGGTAATGTGACAAACCTGGAAAGCCGTTGATTTTCACCCTGAAGAAGAGTCGTTCTTGATTGCTCAAGCTCTGCCTGCTACTTGTCCATTGCTGCCTTTGGGGAAAGGGGAGGAGGAAAATGCACAGATTTGGATCAGTATTTTGGCGATGCATACAGAGTCTAATACCAGCAGACATGCTGCAATTGCCATGTGGTGATATCTGGATACTTTTTTTGTCTGGGCTAGGGAACAGTTCTCATCTAACCTTTATGTTTAACTATGAATTCACAGCCTTGTTTTGCACAGCAATTCTATCAGATGATACTGATATGTCTTGCTCAGCTCCCTTCACAGATTCTTTTAAATGACAATGTCAAGGCAAGGGATGCAGCTTGGCTCCAACAACCAAATCAGCAATCCTGGATCCAGGGTCATGCCTTGCCCTGCCTTGCCAGTGAGATACAGTGCCATGGAGTCCAGGAATTGTAGTTGGTGTGTGTCTCATCTGTGTGCTTTACATCTTAGTTACCTGGTATATCTTTATACCTAACCTAATCCTAAATAGTTAGGCCAGCAAAGTTTGGCTGGCACAAGTGACACGGTAAAGTATGTTTGGACAACTCTTGGAGTCAGAGACGCCAGCACATAGACGTGCACCATCCTCCCTAACTTTGAGTGGTCCAAATGCGCTTTAGGGTGGCCCTTGTGCCAGCCAAACTTTGCCGACCTAACTGTGCTAGCCTGACTCCAGGTTACGATTATGCCCTAAGACTTCTCAAATGTGTGCATGAAAACAACATTCCTACAATGCACAAGCTATTCAGCTCCTTGTAGGTATATTCATGGGTAAGTATATATAATTCATTGGCTATCTTCAAAGGCTATACTTGGTTTGATGTTGAGTCACTTTGATCCATGCAGAATGTAGATAAGTAGACTTACAAAAGAGTGTGTGCAAATGCTCTTTGTCCAAGAACTGCTGGTAATTATGTTGATCTGAATTAAATCAGCAGTGTTCTGGTTGGCTTTAGCATTCAAATCTCCTTTTCAAAGAGGATGCTGTGTAAATATAATGTTGCTTCTCACAGCATAGGACCAAGCAAATGAGAATCAACCTAGAATTTCAGAGGACAAGTGCCTTCATGGGATTATAGATAGTTGTACTCCAAGTGGTGACAATATAATTTCAATGTGCCGATTCAAATGTGCTGCTATATATAGCCTACATGAAACAACTGCTTACTCAACCAGCTCTCGTTTTTGAGTTTGTGAAGCACCCACATTGAGCAAGCAAGACTGTCACATAAGAGGGGGCTTATACTATTTAGGTTGTGACCTTGGAAGAGAAGAAGCCAGACTCATGCTACAATCCTATCCACACTTTCCTGGGAATAAGCCCCATTTATTATAATGGGACATACTTCTGAGGAGACATGCATAGGATTGGGCTCTCAGTTCTTTGCAGTTTGCTGTGAGAAGATTCTGGGTCAATAACAATCTGCATGGACTACACCAGTGGTTCTCAAACCTTTTAAACCTGGACCCACTTTTTAGAACAGTCCTTGTCTCAGGACTTCCTGGAAGGGATGTCTTCAAGCAGGAAATGTCATTGTGACATAATCAGATGACAGAATGCAAATTGGTATTCTTGGACTGTAAAACCGCAAAACATCCCTGATACAAAGCAAGTTTAGGACAAAATATTATGCAAAAATGCTGAACTAAAAACAGCATTTTAAAAAAAACCTCACTTGAAAATTCAAAAGGAATATAGCAAAAGTAAGCTATATTCTAGCTATATTTGATTATAATAAGCTATATTATAGTAAACCAAGATAGCTGCTCCCAGCTTTCCGCTACCCACCTGGCATCAGGTTGCCTAAGCACTAAGTGGATCCCAACCCACAGTGTGAGAAACACTGGACTACCCTAATGCAACAACAAGTGCCCTATTAACTGCCATGCATAAAGCCTTGACTCCTTTTTGTATTCGTGTCAAACCAGTGCCTTTTATATGCCATTTTGGTGCCACCTGCTCCTTAGTCGTATGCCTTCTCCTCAGAATCTTAAGGTTCCCTTAGTGCCTCACATGAACAGTGCCTTTGTTTTCTTGGGACTTTGAGGTTGTAGGTCCTGTCTACTTCCTAAGCAAATTACCTTATGAACATCATGGTGGTACACTTTAGCAGACTTGCTCCTTACCCTTTTGCCTTTCTGGGAAGGTTGAGCCAAAAGCCACTTGTCACTTCCTAATTGGATTTCTCCAGCCTTCTTTTTATCTCCCCCTCTCCCCCCCCACGACCCCCCCCCCAGCATGGCTAACCCTTGCCTTTTAAGCTCAAATTCTCATCTATCCTGGCTTTTGTTTTTCTTTGTGCTCACTATATCCAGTCCAGAAAATCAAGTCTTGTTCCTGTTGAAGACAGGCTGGCAGACACATGCACACACGATATTCAGTTTTCTTCTCAAGACACTGGAGGCGTTGGTCAGCTGCCCCCCCCCCTCCACGCCACAGCTGTCTGTCCACAGTGGACATGCGACTAGACAAGTAACTCATGCAAGAGCCCCTGTTTGGAAGCTCTTCTCACTTACCAATTTTTGTGTCTGCTGGCTCTGACATTTTTCAACAATGTCTGTATAGGCACATACCATGGACCAGAGAATAGAATTTACTGCCTATACGTAGAAATGAGCTGCATGTAACTTTCTTTCTATAGAAAGCTTTTAAAAAGTCATGGACAAAGATGTCCGGATTTTGGAATAGTCTGGATTTTGTATTTCAGAACAGTCTGGACTTCAGATATTGCAATAGCTGGCAGAGTTCCGTAACAACTTCACACATTATGCAAAGGCAAAACTGGGTCTATTGCAGAATGTACACTCAAAAGGGTGATCAGCCTTGTATGGGCCCCTGATAAATGTACATGTATGATATACATCTTTCTTGCACTTAAAGTGGCTCTGCCAGTCACTTTTGTGATGGTTCTGCCATCTGTGAGCTGGTACTTTTAGAATCCTACAGCAAAGCTCTCTGTCAAGCTTAGAATCTGCATCTTCTGCACTATGCATTAATTGACAAATTTTCTGTGACACCGTAGAAGAGTGTTTTGGAGCATATGCAGAGTTCCATGTCCTCACCATTGAGTCATCTGCTTCAAGCAGATTTGGGGGAGTAATAGTGGCTCCTAGTAAATATCAGCCTGCCACCTCTCTTTCTTTCTAGAGATGAAGGATGGCATTTGCCCTACCAGGAGACTGATGCCATATTATGATGAAACAATGCCAAGCTGTGTAAATTGAATGCTCTGTGAACCTCCTGTCATTTATGGCATAATCCTACGCATGTCAAGTCAGATATCTGCCCTACTGAGGTCAATGGGACTTACTATCTGGTAAGCATGTATGGGACTGCAGTCTTATTTAACTGTATGACAAGAAGTTATTCTACAGTATTGTTCAGATGTGGGTAAAATGTTGCTGTTATTAGCTGGATAATCTAGCAGACTAAGGCTGTAATCCTGTACTCACCTGGGAATAAGCCCCATTGAACACACACATTTACTGAGGCTGGGGTTTGCATGCACTGTGTTATGATAGTTCTGGCCTTTCCAGGAAGGCTGATTCCAAAAGGTCTTTATGGGGGATTCCTATTCAGTGCTGCTTATCTTTGGATTTCAGTGTCCCACAAGATTCAAAACTGGTGCCAACACACTCTGTGAGACTGTCCTTGACAACCATCCAAAAACCACAATGGGTGCAGAATGGAGGCATATGATGCTTGATTACTATGCTGCAGTATGATCATTAAGGTTGTCTACTTTCTATTGATTGTTTAGCTGGCAAGGACAAGGAAGGTTAGTGGCACCTCACTGTTTAACTCCCTGCCCAAGTAGATCAGGATAGCACCCTTTCATTCCAACAGCTATTGAACGTCCCTTTTTAAGAGGCTTATTGCACAATCCTATGCATGTCCAAGGGACGTGGTGGCACTGTGGGTTAAACCGCTGAGCTGAGCTTGTTGACTGGAAGGTTGGCAGTTCGAGACTGCGTGACGGAGTCCCAGCTCCTGCCAACCTAGCAGTTTGAAAGCACATAAAAATGTGAGTAGATAAATAGGGACCACTTCGTTGGAAAGGTTATGGCGTTCCATGTGCTACGGCATATAGTCATGCTGGCCACATGACCATGGAAGCTTGTCCTTGGACAAACACGGCTCTTTGGCTTAGAAACTTGAGATGAGCACCACCCCCTACAGTCGGTCACAACTAGACCATTCGATCATGGGGAAACCTTTACCTTTATGCATGTCCACTCACAAGTAAGTCCTGTTGTGTTCAGTGGAGCTTATAACCAGGGTTATACAAACAGGGACAGAGTACCTATACCTTTAACCATGGTATGAAGAAGGAATTTGAGCAGGTGCAGCTCATCATGGAAAGGGGTCAATAGCTGCACCTGCCCAAATTCCCTCTTCTATACAATGGTTAAAGGTATAGGCACACTGTCAAAGTTTGGATCTGGTTATCCTACTTATAACCAGGAAAACGTGCATAGGATTGCAGTCTGACAGTGTCATCCTGTACAAGTTTGCTCAGAAGTTCCACTGTATTCGGTGGGGGTTTACTCCCTAGTAAATGTGCAGAGGATTTTGGCTCTTAATTTTTGATTGCTTGCTTGATTCTGTTAAGAATGTGTGCTTATATATCCACCGTGCAACCATTACATCTGCGTAAAAGGAGAGGTGGGAAACCCTGTTTTGTACCCATACCTAGCGTTACCAGATCCAAACTGGGACAGAGTGCCTATAACCTGTAACCACTGCATGGAAGAGGGAATTTTTGGCAGGTGCAGCTTTTGAAACCCTTCCACGAGGTGAGCTGTACCTGCTGCCCAAATTTCCCTCTTCTACACAGTGGCTAAAGCTGCAGGCCAGTTTGGATCTGGTAGCCCTACCCACACCTGATGTTTTGCGCGTCTTACAGTTCCCTTCCGTTTGTTTAAACCGACTGCCATCCGCCTGGGATACAAAGTAATGACAGAAATGTGGTGACGGCGGGAAGCGGGGAAAAAAACCCCGCGCGCTCCGGTGCCTCTTCTGCATTGTGATGAGCGCACCCTCCCGGGCGCGCACCGGGGTCCCGGCTTGGTGACCGCATCCCTCCTTCCCCCGACGGGGAGGAGCGGCCGGGCCGCAGCCTCACCGCCCTGACGGACTCTTCCGTCTTTCCGGTCCGCCTTCCAGGTCTCTCCTCCCTCCCCCCGCCCGCCCGCTCGCTCCTGCCACATCCTCCGATGCTGCTGGCGTCAGCCGAACGGGCCAGCGCAGCCATATTGGAGGCCGAGCGACCGCCGCCGCCGCCGCCGCAGGGGGAGCCGGGAGGGCCCGTCGCCTTCCTCCCCCGCCCTCCCTTTCCCCGGCTGGGCAGGCCCGCCTGAGCTGCGGCGCGCAGCGGAAGGGGGCGAGAGCCGCACGCAGGCCCCGGCCCCGGCCTTGTCCGCCAGGCGCCTCCCCCGGCAGCAGCGCCCGCCTGAGGAGGGGTCTCCGGGCCCCCGTCCTGACCCGCCGCCGCCGCCATGACTTCCCTGACCCAGCGAAACTCGGGCCTGGTGCAGCGCCGCACCGAGGCCTCCCGCAGCGCCGCCGCCGTGGACAAAGAGCGGGCAGCCGGTGTCGGCGGCGGCGGGGGCCCCGAGGAGGAAGGCCGGCGCGACGAGCAGGGCGACGACGAGAAGGGCGACTCCAAGGAAACGCGCCTCACGCTCATGGAGGAGGTGCTGCTGCTGGGCCTCAAGGACCGGGAGGTGAGCGGGCGCCGGGCAGGGTCGGCTCCGGGTGGGGGCAGGGGGGCGAGGCGGGGATGGGGCAGCCGTGGGGCCTCGGCGGGGGACGGCGGCTTGAGGAGGGTCCCGGTTTCATTTTCTGTGACGCTGGAGTGCTGGCAGAAGGTACACAGTGCAAGCCTTGGCTTGTCTACTCAGAAGTAAGCCCCATTAGGTCTAATCAGGTTTACACCCAGGCAAATGTGTACAGTATAGGGTCGCAGCCTGAGTCGGGAGACTGGTAGGCTATGGGGCAGGGTAGGAGGCTGGGACTGGGGCACCGACGCTGATAGCAACAGTGGCCCCCTTTTCTTGTCTTCTCTGCCCTGCTTGCCCGACCCACAAAGGGTGCCTTGCTGCAGTTTACAGGGTAATTGCAAAACTAGAACCACCAGCTGCAATTAGAGCAGTTGACTGAGGAAGGGCGGTATGTTGCGAAGAGGTAATAGGATTTGGGAAGGAAAAACTGGTATTGGCTTTTGACGGTGTAGTCTTGCCTGCCTGTTTCACCTGTTGGCCCACTGAATGGGTGCTTATACGTGTTGTGTTCATGTGGCAAGTCTCTTCAGTCAAGGTTGGGCTGGAGAGAGTCAAAGGAGCAAGTGTGGGTATAAAATAGGTTTTGAGAGGCATTTTTGCGAGAAGCAAATTGGGGGAAGAGGTTCATGTCTTCAGATCAAAGGATTTTGGATTTGACTGGCGTTCTAAACATACAGGGCACAAGAAATTGGCATGGTTACAAGAGAAGCAGTCAGGGAAGTAGTAGGTTTAGATTTTGCTTACAAGTCCTTGAGGGCAGTGCTCCATGTAGTTTGTTTCGAACCAGTGTGCCATCTTAAGACTTGTGTCTACAAGCTACACTGTGTTCTAGAACAGAGTACTACATTGTCTCATTCTAATCCCTTCTTTGAGAGCTGTAGAGACTGAGCCACAAATCATGAACTTTCTGGTTTGATCTCACTTGTGGATCTCAGAAAAGCCACCCTGTCTCGGTCTCCTGCCTACAATATAGTAGAACTTGTGTTAGGATGTGGGCTTCAACCCTTTTTGTCCCCTGTACCCCCCAACAAATACATAAAGTATGAGATTGGACTGCTGATTCTGCCCCCTCCCCAGAACCCAATCCACTCACCCTGCCCCATTTCCCCTATCTCTCGTGTCTTCACAACAGCTCTGTGAGGTAGCAGCCTGAGCAGGGCTGCACTAGGAGCTGTGGGGCAAGACAGCTTGCAGGATTATATCAAAAGTCAGTTTTGATAAGGCAGTACTATTATTGGATTGGCCTTTGAAAGGTTGCGGTGACCCGAAAATGAGGCTTTGTCGCTCTGTAGAAGTCACAGGTAGAGAAGAACATTGCATCACAGGTTTAATAGGTGATGTACGTGAAGTGAAGTCCTTTGAATGGTCAAAAGTGCTGCATAAAGACTAACTGCTATTGTTTGCTGGTGGAACAATAGGGACCATATTTGCTGGTGGAACGTATTGGGACCATTACAGCCTTTTGCAAAGTTCACATATCATAGCATCTGCAGTGTTTTTCCTCTGTCTCTCCCCCCCCTTCAGTATACTGTATCCCGCTTGGAGATAGGGTAGAACTTGGCAGATGTAGATATTCTGCACTAATGTAATTGGAATGCCTAACTAAAAAAGCTTGAAGGTCCTAAATGTAGACGAACTATTCCTCTTAAAAAAACAAACACCTTTGTCTAGACCAGGGCCTCCAAACTCTGGCCCATGGGAAAGACCCACTGGATATTCCAGTGCAGCATGGTGGTGGTGAAGCCTTACTATTCTGCCCCACAGCCACCATTTGTTGTGCCCATTCCCAGAGCCTTGTGCTGGGCAACCACTTCCCCTGGGAAATTTGGGCACGGAGTCTTCCGGGGCAATGTGCAACAGAAGGGGCGGCCATTCAGTCTGATGGCTTTCAAACTAACTTATATGCAGTTATATAAATGGTAATCAGATGTCTGGCTATGGCGGCTCAGAAAACTGTAGCAGGGTTTAATGTAAATAACTGACAAAGAACCTAGCACAGACTATAGCAGTAGGGGGCTGCAGTTTTTCCCCCCTTTGAGCTACAGATGTAGCTCTTGGCTGCCATCTCTTAGTACAGTAGCTTTTAATGACAGCAAGGATCCTAACTCCAGGCTGCTGGTTCATAATTTATAACACAGTGTCCATACTCTTCCCACTTATTTTTCCAGGTATATTGTAGCTAGGGAAAACCATGAGAGAATGGGATTTTTGCCTACTGAGGCTGTAACCTTTGTCACAAATGAAGATCAATAGAGAATGGCCACAAGGCAAAACATACTACAGGTATAGTTATTCTGTGAAAGCTAAGCAGATTTGGCACTGTTAGCTGCCTGAATTGGAGACCATCTAAGAATCTGATGTCCAGCTGTCTTGAGCTCATCGGATAAAGAACAAATTGCAAGGCAATTAAAAAATATAGATCCACACCTGATAGTTAGGGTCCAAATCACAGGTAAATAGCCCAATACCACATGGAGTATCTAATCGTAATTCCAAAACTTGGACCAAGCACAAAGTCTTCGTGCCTTGCCACATCTTTGTGGGTCCAGCAGTACTGTGGAGAGGGTACAATGGCACACAGGTTGTGGCATTTTGCAGACCAGAAGGCCTCACCCTGTGAAAGTAAATTGATAGTTTAGGGATAAAGTACAATGAAGTTAAAGTATGGTGTGCAGAGATGCAGAGTGAAGGCAAGAACACATTCAATGATGACATAACATGAAACATTCCAGGTGTTCATATATATCGGGTTTTTATCTGTTTGCTGTTTGACAAGCTGTCAAGATGCTGTTCTTCTGGCCTGCAAATATGTATTTTTATTCTGTTTCTCAATCAAAAATTAGCTTTCCAAATGGCTCATAGTAATTCAGATGCAATACAAATGACAGTTAAAATGCAGCTAGAGGGAATGGGTAGTTTTAGGTTGGTCTGGGCTGAGGCACAGTAGAAGGATACCTTGCATTGGCCTCCGTTCCTTCCAGGGTATTGGCATGACTGAAACAAAGCACAGAATAAAATAATTGATAGGTAGGTTTATATAAAACTTTTTAAAGTTGCCGCAACTTATTTATATAATGCTAAATGCAGGTTACTGAAACCTAATCTCTACAAGGAAAGATAAAAGAATTGTATCACACCACTTTGGAATGAACACTATATAGTTTGATAAACAGGATGGTATGGAATAAAATGCATTTTATTGTGCTTTAAGAAGCCATTCAAATGAACTTCATTTTAGACACAGTAAAATTAAATATAAATATCTCTGCCCTACCTTTCCTGACAGATGCCATAAAGTGATGGTGTATAAAATATATTTACATTTAGATATAAATGTATTTATATTTCATTTGTAAAGCCTTCAAAATAATTTATAATACTACCATAATTCAGTGTTATTCAAACTGTGGGTTGGGACCCACTTGCTGGGTCACAGCTTGATGTCAGGTGGGTCGTGGAAAGCTGGGAGCAGCCATCTTGGAAAGTGCAGACCTTACTATTGTTGTATTCCTTTTGTGAGTGTTAACAGTTTGGATTTTCAAGTGAGTTTTTTTTTATTTTGTTTTTAGTTCAGCGCTCTTACAAAATATGTTGTCCTAATCTTGCTTTCTGTTAGGGATGTTCTCTGGGGCAGGAAGGTGGGGCATTCATCACTACATGGGTATGCCCTTCCTTAGCAGAGGCAGCCAGAACTTCGATGAAGTCTGCTCCTCTTCCTGTGGAAGGGCATCCCCTAGCCCCAGTCCGGCTCTGTCTGTAGCCAGAGCAGGTCGCACTTCACAGAGCTCTGCTGTTCGTAGTCTTCTCTTTTTCTTATTTTCCTTTCTTCTCTCTCCACTTCTCCCCACCTGTTCCCCATTATCCGACACCCCCCCCCCAGCGTAAGGGCACATAACAGGGACACTCTTTGAGGGGAGTGAGAGAGAGAAGCGCGGCGGCCTCACCAGCCTGGCTCTGCTGCAAGCGGGAGGCCTGCAGCCATGTGGACATGCGGACGTGTGTCTTCACCCAAACGGAGCTCCGCTACGATTGCCCGTTCCATTGGTGCTGTCCTCGATCCGCACCTCCCCCTGGATCCCCGGAGGCTCGCAACCGTGCTCTCCCATCTGCAGCAGTGCGAGCTCTTCTACCCGAGGCTCCCTCAGTGGCTTCCTGGCAAGTGAGTCTCTGGCTGCCATTTTCCCACTCTCTCAGGCCTGCTACACGCTCCGTTGTGGGTGAACGCTCAACCTTTATTTCCCACCCTTTTTTCCTGTGCTTGCACGGAGGCCTCCTGGCAGCTACGGAGGGTTCCGAGGCCCAATGCAAGGACTTAGAGGAAATGGTGGATAGGGGGTCAGGGGGTGAGGAGTGTGCGGGTGATCCCGACCCCCCCCCAAGGCCCCAGCGGTTAAGAGAAGGCAAAAAACCAAAACCAGCTATCAATTGCCTCATCAAAGAGGCAGTAGATTCCGCCTTCAAAACTCACATACAGGACATCATTATGGCCTGTACGTCCTCTTCCCACCCAAAACCAACCCGCAAAAGGGCAAGATCCCCAGGTTTCAGTTCAGCTTCGGCCCCCCCTCTAGCTCTACAGATTCTGATCTCCCTCCCCGGCCTCACAAGAGCAAGGGCAAGCTCAAGGCTCATGGTGGGAAACGTAATCCACCCCAGATTTAGAGCCCTCAGGGTCCAAGATCTCAGTTCCTCAGCTCTTTCCTCCTCCGATTCAGAATGAGAGGACGGGGAGCTCTCTGGGAAGAGGAAGAGCCCATCTCACAACAACTGGACAGGCTCTTCCCATTGGATCTGTTCCACAAAATGCTGGGCAAAGCAACGCAGGCACTCAAACTCGGGGACTCAGAAGAGGAGGATCCTACCAAATCCAAAGAAAAATCCAATAAACTATTCCTCCAGGGCCCGCCTAAACCAGAAACGGTGCCTTTCCCAGAGGAGTTCCAGAGGGTACTGGACTCCGAGTGGGCCTATCCGGTGATGCCTAAACATAAGGTTAAATTATGGAGCAGGTTGTACTCACTGCCCGATACAACCATGCAGGCACTCTCTGTCCCAGTGGTAGACTCCCCAGTAATTGCCCTGTCTTCCACCACTGTCATCCCCTCTGAAGGGGAAGGGAGTCCCAAGGATATCACAGACAAACGAATAGAGACCTTCCTCAAGTGCAACTTCGAGGCTACTGCGCTGGCTCTCAGAGTGGTCTCAGCCAACTCCATCATGGCCAGGGCTGCCTTCCTTTGGGCAGACGAATTGGTCACCCTTCCCAAGCTTCCCAAAAAGGCCAGGAGCTGCATCAAAAAACTTTCTCTTGCTGCAGCCTTCCCAGCGGACTCTTCTTTTGATGCCCTCCAGCTCTCTCCCCGGGCGATGTCATGAGGATTTCCTCCTGTTCTTGGGTTAGGAAGGTGGGGCATTCAGCCTGCCACAGGAGGAACAGTGTAGGCAGACCTTTCAGCCAGTTTAAATTTTTGGCGGGACCTGTAGCTAGCATCAGGGTGCCTACACCTCTCTGGATTTCCCTCACGTTTCCCATCATGGTTAATTTCCTCTAACTTTTTCTTGACTTTCCCTTTTGAGTGGAAATGTTCTAGTTGAGTTTGTTTGCAGTGCCTGGTTAGGCACATGTTGCGTGGAAGGACTCTGAGTTCCAGCTTTCAGACCAGACTGGGGCTGGGGGATGCCCTTCCGCAGGAAGAGGAGGAGACTTCATCGAAGTTCCAGTCCTGCCTCTGCTAAGGAAGGGCATACCCATGTGGTGATGAATGCCCCACCTTCCTAACCCCAGAACAGGAGATTCTCAGGTAAGAATTCCGTTTTTCATGGTTGTCCAAGAATGCCAATTTGCATTTCAAGAGTATCATTGTATTGTGTCACAATGATGACAGCACTTCCTGCTTGATGTCACTTTCTTCCGCAACATCACTTCCAGGTTAATGACCTCAATTCTGGTGGGTCCCAACACAAGTGCCATTCTCAGAAGTGGGTCCCAGTCTACACAGTTTGAATTCCACTGCCATAAATTTAATAAATTGTTAAAATCAAGTTAATTTAAAAATTCAAAAGTGTTGATACTTAAAAACTCGACTGAAACGGATCAACTTTTACCTAAACATTCAAATGCACTGATCTCCATTGGGATGCAGTTCAGCAAAATAGGGGCCACCACAGAAAGGGCTTTGTATTTCTGAGAATACTAATGTACCTGAGGGAGAAAACGTTACATTTGATAGTGATGTCACTTGTTAAATTTTGCTGCAATTGAACATAACCAGAAATATTTGCTTGGAGAAGTAAAAAAAAAATCATTTTGGTTTCAGCTTTCAGCGTGGTTCTCCATGCTGCTCATGTTTCTCAGTTTTAATGAAATTGATTTCCCTGTGGTGTTTCATTTTCTTCCACGCCTTGTAACTTTTGTGTATATCACAGTGTATACACTGACAGTGTTGCGGCTTTTTGGTACCCTAGTTCCTTGGAACAAGAAATCAAAACTAACCAGTACCTACCATTTCCTGTAGAGAAGAAAGCCCTCTTGGCTGCCAGCACTACCCCAGAAGAGGCTCTAAAATGAGCTCTAGTCTATATATGTTCAGTCTGCCCTGACGCTTCATCGTCCACAGCAACTTGGTAAACCAAGTAGCCGCTCTTACTCTGCAGCTGCGCTGCAGGAACGATCAAATCCCAAACCCTGGTCATCTCCCCATTCCAGAGGTCAACCAGGGCACTGGGTGAGTTGCCAGCTCTGGCAGCAGTAAGTTATGGATGAATAGTTTCCCTTTAAGACCAAGCTGACTTCCCAAGGCAATAATACTTTAAATATTGCCCCCCCCAAATCAAGAAGAGGCTGAATCCTGTGTGTATTCAAAAGACCAAATAGTAGCAGAGACATAATTTATTGCTTTAGCATACAACAAGTTAGTGGTCTTTAACCTTTTTTTGTGCCACGACCTCAATATAGAAATAAATTATGAGAGTGGGGACCCCAGTGTTGATCCTGCTCCCTCCCAGGCTCCTATCCTGGAGCCCACCTAGCCCTGTCCCCACTTCCTGCTCCCAGCACTGTTCACTGTAACTAAAAATTCTTATTATGTTACCCTGAAAGTTATCCTGAATGAAAAAGTTACCCTGAAGCCTAGCACTAGTGAAAGCTGTTTTAGTACATTGTTTATGAACCTGAGCAGGACTGTGACGCCATCTCCTGATACTTGAAGGGTTATAACAGATGTCTACCCCCTTACCAGGAGGTGCTCTAGTGGTCTTCAATCTTTTTCATTCCCATAACTTGTTGTAACCCCACAGCTGAGGCTTTGTGACCCCATTGGGGTCCCAACCCCAAGGTTGAAGAGCATGACATTAAGTTGCAATTATGATGCCCTGATGGATAGTGGGCCCTCGCTGTCTGTGGAGGATCTGTTCCACGACTCCCTACAGAAACCAAATTCCAATGCAATCTGAGTGTGGAGCCATGCAGTTACTTACCTGAGGGCTGGACATGGCCTCTTCCTAAGCCCCCCAGGCATGATTAGAAGGCACAGTTATCTGAGGTGCAGGGAGACCACACACAAACACTCGGCCTCCTCAGAAGCCTCCCGGATGCAATTGGAAGACACTTCTGGTGTATGCTGGCGAACTGGAAATCACTTGCCTTCTGGTTGCATCCGGGAGGCCTTCTGAGACCCTCCAACCCGGGCTTGGTATTCATGAATGCCAAGCCCTGGGACCACAGGATAAGGCAATCCCACTCTGTTGCAGCATAATTAACTTTGAGCATTCTTTGAGTGTATATTTTTTGAAAAATGTAAGCAGAACACCTACCCCCCTAATTTTTTTGTTATACAATATTTTGGATTGTTAAAAGTACAGTATGTGTACAAACTTGTTGTGTGCTCAAGGAAACTTCACATAAGAATATTTATATACTGTGTTAATATGTACAGCAGGTTAGTACTGCTGTACTTGCATTTTGGGATAGTAGTTAGCTAATGAATTTATGGCTGAGCTTAGATTTGAATGAAGGCCTTGTTTACTGAATTGATCCTTATAACTACTGTGCTCACCGACTGTTCAGTTTTTTATAGTTATTGGAGCGAGGTTATGAGTCACACATGATTTCTTGAGTGAGATTGGTGTGCCAGGAATTGCAAAATCCTACTTCTCTGTTCTTTGCATTTACTTATGTGTCTTGAGATGGTGGCCTCTTTATCCAGAGCCTTGATAGTATAGCAGCAGTGCTTGGTCCATAGCATTGGTGGACAAAATGTGCTTGCATACCACACACCTCCCTGGTTAGTTTTTAGTCTAGCCCTCTTGCCTTTATTGAAATTTTTGTTATTTCCAAGTAGTATTTTGGTCTAATAGTTCTCACTGGGTATAATGAACGCTGAATAATTTGTATGTCCTATGATACAGAGAGATTTTGAACATGGGGAAGATAATTTGGGCAGGATGTGGAGAATTATAAAAGTGATATTGCTAGAATGGTGGTGTATTGTTATAGTTATTGCAGGGCTCTCTTTTTGGTTTTTTGGTTGGTGCAGTTCATTTTGGTTGGTGGCAGATCATACAAAGATTCAGGTTCATGCCAGCTTTCTGGGTTTTTTTATGATAGATAAATGCTGTCTCCAGTTTCAGAGGTAGTACAATTCTAAATACTAGTTACTGAGAAGGAATGCCTATATATCCTGCTGTGGGCTTTCTAGAGGTAGACTGGCCGTTGTTGGGGAACAGGATGCTATACTAGATGGTCTTTAGTCTGATCCTGCAAGACTGCTTTTATATTGGAATTGGAAAAATGAATGATATAATTAAAGTTAGGTAAAAGGAGAGATAATTGAAGTTAGGTTAAAGTTAGGTAAAAGGAGAGGGACGTGGTGGTGCAGCGGGTTAAACCGCTGCTGCTGGGCTTTCCGACCGGAAGGTTGGGAGTTTGAGACCATGCAACAGAGTGAGCTCCCATTGCTTGTCCCAGCTCCTGCCAACCTAGCAGTTTGAAAGCACCTAAATGCAAGTAGATAAATAGGGACCACTTTGGTGGGAAGGGAACGGCGTTCCGTGTGCTACGGCGTAGAGTCATGCTGGCCACATGACCACAGAAGCTTGTCCTTGGACAAAACGCCGGCTTTACAGGCTTTGAAACGGAGATGAGCACTGTAGTGACCCTACAGTCAGTCACGACTAGACCATTCGGTCATGGGGAAACCTTTACCTTTAAAAGGAGAGGATCTGCATTGTTTTGTTTTCATCCTTGAATTTTCTTAAGGTACTATATGTAGTTCGGATTTACAGAAGGAGTAGAACAGTGGGTGCCAAACCTTGGCCCACTGGCCAGATCCAGTGCCCGTGCTAATCCCTTCCCCAAGTGAATGAAGCTTAACTTCATTGTTAAGCTTCCCTCATTGTTCAATCTCCCTCATTGTTCAAACCACCTAGCTACTTCCATGTTCTGCCAGCTCAGCAGGCTGTGTGCCAGGAAGATGTGGCTGGGTGGTGCAAATGATAGGGGAGATCAGGAACATAGATAGCAGGCTCCCTGGCAGAATGGTAGGCTCTAGTTGTGCTGGGGAAGGCTTTTGCATTACATAGCATCTTCAGTTGGGAGACTGCTGGAGTAGAAGATAGTTATTTGACATAATTTCTTTCCAAATATCAATGTGATGTAGGTTCATGTAGGTTCATATAACTGTGGCTCTTAAATGGAGGTAGTGAAACCCCTTGTTAGAAACTTCTGTTGCAAAAACTGAGAATGTTAATAATGCAAGCAAGGCGTGTGGTGCTAGTTCTTCTGTGAACCTCAACATTCCTAGTAAAAAATAACAAATTCATAAAGGAAAGACACTCTGCTACAATATTTTGCAATGTCTTTTTGATAATTTTGCTGATTTATCATCAGTTGATAAATCCTGTTAATCTTGTGAAGTATCAAATTCTTACAAAAATTACCACTATAACACTTCTGCACTATGTTGTGTACAGTTGTGTCATTTTCATATTGCAGGTGCTGTGGCCAAGAGACAATGACCTGCTGAGGTCACCTAAGGCTGTGTTAACTAGCCAAAATCTGACCTAGAAATTTTTCAGCTTGGCTCATACATAGCCACTGTGTTATATTACAATGAAGACATTAACTCTTAATTCCAAAACAAAAGCTTGCTTTTTTGTTGCTAGGTATTATGAACTCACTCCAGCAATCATATGGGGACGTGGTGGCGCTATGAGTTAAACCGCTGAGCTGTTGAGCTAGCTGACTGGAAGGTTGGCAGTTCGAGACCACATGACGGAGTGAGCTCTGGTTGCTTGTCCCAGCTTCTGCCAACCTAGCAGTTCAAAAGCACATAAAAATGCGAGTAGATAAATAGGTACCACTTCAGTGGGAAGGTAACAGCGTTCCATGCACCTTGGCATATAGCCATGCTGGCCACATGACCATGGAAACAGACAAATGCTGGCTCTTTGGTTTAGAAATGGAGATGAGCACCACCCCACCCCCTACAGACTTGGTTCCCATCCCCAAGATTATGTATATGCAAGTATTCAGAAATACAGAACACTTCTGATCCCAGAAGTTAGGAGACCAGCTTCCAAAAGCTGTGGAAGCAGAATTTTGAATTACTATGTGTTTCACAGCGCAATCCTAAGTAAGGCTGACATAGCAGGACCATATCCTAAACCCAGCAGGAGGCAGCAGCAGCTCAGCACAGGGCAAGGAGAGGTTTTCCCTTGCACCTGGGTAAACCCCAGCCAGTCCTATGGGGCTACTCGCATCTGCCCCTGCTGTTTTGCAGGTGAATGTGCAAAGCAGTGGCCCAAATCGGGGCTGCCCTGGCCGGGGACAGGGTTTAGGATATGGCACAACACCCATCATGTGTCACCGCCCACTGCGCTGCCCAGAGCGCTGCCAACGCTTGACCGGTGCAAGGCCAGCTCTTCTGACGGGCACAGCAGCGCCCATGTGCTGACGCTGCTGCTTGTGCCGGTCCAGCGCCTGACTAGCTGGCACAGATGCACTTGACGGCCTGTTGGCTACAGCGCTGGACCGGCACAACACAGGTATAGGATTGAGCTCTTACTCATGAGAGAGAATATGTGAAGGCACAATAGCGAGAGGAAACCCTCTTGCATATGGTCTTGCCCTGCCCACACCACTCAGGCCCGCGTAAGAAATTCTTAGCACCTCTGCTGAGGAAGTGGAGCAGCTACCCTGACCGTGTTGTTCTAAAGAATGCCTTGTCAGTAGATGATCCTGTAGCTGTTGAGAAGACAGCAGTCTTTTTGCACTATCTTGTGAAATATCAGAAGCTACATCCTAGAGACAAGCTATCACGGTATCTTTGCATTTTATAGCTTATATATTTTATTTCATTTTTATTTTTCATTTTATATTTATTTAAATCCCTTGTATTGTGTGTTGTCTATGTCCTGTGTATTGTATGCCAATAAAGGTTCTGATTGATAAAAAAAATAGGTGTTTTGTATATGATTTGTAATTGGGTCAGAACTAGTGTGGTACCCTATAAAGCTTATGATGAAGTGTGCAATCATTTTTGTCTTTTTACATGCTGGTGTGATGCAACCGATCTTGGCAGAAGATCTTCTCGGCCTTTTGGCTAAGATCAAGTGTAAAACTGCATCAAAACTCTTACATAGGGCACAATCCTAACCAGCTTTCTAGCAGCTTAGAGATAAGGGAGCAAACATCCCCTTACCTTGAGGTCTCAGTGACTGCTTGCCAACTGTAGGATGCAACACATGCCCCATTGACAAGCTATGTCAATGCTGGAAAGTTGGTTAAGATGGGCCTGAGTGCTTGAGGATGTTGTAAAGACACTTTTGAACTCTCTTATGCAATTTCCCCCTCCCTTGAGCTTTTATGTTTTAGAAAGTTGTCCAATATATGTTTCATTAGCAGTACTGGAATCTGCTGTAATGTGTTGGTTGCTCAACTCTAATTTATTGCTGAATTGTGTACTTTGCTTATCTATATCATAAGGTTCTTGTATGAAATTTAGTCTCTCAGAGACAGTGTGTGTTCCGGTAAAAGGACTTTGCATATCTTGTTTGTAAAGGTTCGTTGCTATCTCTCCCCATCCTCCCATACTCTTGTATTTCAAATAAAATGAATGTTGTCAATAAATAAAATTCTGAGCCTTTTTTTTTTTTGTGCACCAGGGTTATACATCGTTCTGGAATGATTGCATTTCTTCAGGGCTGCGGGGCTGCATGTTAATTGAGTTGGCACTGAGGGGACGTCTTCAGCTGGAGGCATTTGGAATGAGGCGTAAAAGTCTGTTAACTAGAAAGGTAAGAAGAGATAAAACCATCTTATTTAAGCAGAATCCCATTCGCTACAATTATATGAAGGTAGAAGGTAATGTACCTTCAAGCAAAGTGTAAACCTGCACACTCATTCATCATTCAGAGTCAGAGAAAGTGCTGGCATCCAATCAATATTTTAAGTTCTTAGAGCTACGTATGAAATAGTAAACACATGGGCAGGCTTATAGAAGTGTTGTGCTTATGTGGTTTGTTGAATCCAAGGACTAGTTTGGGGATTAATTGGTCTTTGCTGCTGTTTGGTTGATTTTTATTGGCACTATGTGAAGGTAACTTGATTTTTTTCCTGAGGAGATCTCATGATGAAAAAAAAAATACTTTGCTTTTACCACAGTTGTGTGGGCAGTTTGCTCTGTAAATATTATGTTTTGCTTACCTATTCGAGAAGCAAATTTGAAAAGTTTCCACAGCCACCACATCCCTGTTCAGAATTGAGTCTTTGTGTATGCAGACAGTTATTGCTTATGTTTGGCTAGCTGCATTTAATTACGATTAACTCACGACAGATTTCTTTCTCCTCCCATAAAACTTCCAAAATTCCTTGATTTGCCAGAATTGGAGGAATGTTCTTTGAAGCCCTGAGGCTATAATAGTTTTCATGACTTTTTTCTAGAAAGTTATACTTCTAAGGAAGGGCCTAAAATATTTAAAAAAGAACAAGAAAATTAAGCTGAGTAAGCAGGCCAACCTATGGATTAAAGTGTGTTTTTAGAAATGGTTCCAACTGAATAGGACCTATACTCACAATGTCATCAGAGGTCTATGTGTTGGGTGTAAGGTTTGTTGGAGCATCACACATGGATCTCAAGAAGGCTTGATGTATGATCATGCCCCAGATGTTCAAAGTTTAACAATCACACAGATTGAACCTGTTCTCTTGGTATTCCATGCATGTTGCTTCTGGGCAAACATACCCAGTGTGGTGTTCTTAATAAGACATGCATACTCAGCAAACAGTTGTGATTCTGGGCTCACTGCATTTAGGCTCTGGCTTGATGGAGTTTTGCCTGAGCCACCTTTTTGATGTTTTGTTCATCTGATGCAGTTTCAGTGGTAAGGATATTTTTCACAATTCTTACAACCAGATATTTCATTAAACAGTTCACTGGTTCTGTTGTCCTCTATTTCTTTACCTCTTTGCATTTCTTCTGCAATTACACAGGTCTGCGAAATTGTGTGTCAGAAAATTTCAAAAGTTTATGATGGTTTTATGACTTTGGGGTGCCATTCCAAAAATGGCATCGTTATGCCCTACCATGGCTACTTTCAGAGATATAGCACAGCCTTGTTAGTGAATGGTTCAAAGCAACGTCCTTCTAAGGAAGCCTACACCATGGCTATGGTGGCTAACAAAGCTGTGCTGTATCTCTGAAACTAGCCGTGATAGGGCAAAATGTTGCCATTTTTGGAATCAGCATCCCAACTATACCTAGAAATAGGTCTAATTTTTAAGACAGCAAAATGTTTGTTGGCCTGTGTTGGGGAAGAATGTGAGCCTATCAGTTCTGCAGATCTGTCCTCTACATGTTGGTGCCCTATGGGGTGATTTCAAGATATACTTGGTTACCATAGAATTAATTTATAGTAGAGGTTCCCAATGTATGGGTCACAAACCCATGCCAGATGGATAGCAACCAGGACCTTCCCACCTGTCCTCACCTCTGTTTGGCTTCAAATCCAGAGTTATGGGGAGGCCACAGGGGCCTCTTCTGGGTTGCACTAGGCCAGCAATCTACAGGCCTCTTCCTACTGGAAGTAGCTTCTGCAGCCCATTCTGAGGCCCGCAGAGGCCTATATAGTGAGTTGCCAGCCCAGTTGACTTGGACGAGGCCTCTGTGTCCTCCCCAACATCACCACGAGCATCTCATCAGATAGGTGGATCATGGTGTGGTAAGGACTGGGATTTGCTCATTTAGAGTGTTCCCCATGAAGGTACTATTTGCCTATCCTAGTAAACAGTATAACTGCAGGAGTTGGTTCATGAGTTCTTGTTCCTGGTTAGCACAAATAGGTTGATGCTTTAACTCTGCATGGCTTATCCTTTTCCCTTAATTATGCATTATGTATGCATCCCCACACCTTTAGATTCAAACCCAAATCTTAAAAATACCTTGGGGGGTGGTAGAAGGCCCAGAGAAAAGCAATAGAATTTGGAAGCTTGATTGTTAGCAATTAGCTTTTGCACAGGGGTCAGATCATGGGACATGATGTCTGGGTAAATGTTGCAATCTGCTAAGTTTGCTAGCTCTGTGTGTGTGTCAGTTAGATTCCAGCTCATTTAAAATGTAAGTTTGAACTCAGAAATAGGATAATGCACGTTTAAAAATAATAATTGCAATAGCTGTTTTTAAGATGTGCAACAGATGGTAAGTTTAAAAATTTTGGGGAGCTCTAGAAAATTTTTGATTCTCAAAGTGGGCGGTGGGCAAAATAAGTTTGAGAACCTATGCTTTAACCGATTCCAGTGTAACCTACAGAATGGTTTGCGCAATGTGTTTTTGCACAAACACTGATAGGAACTGCAGAACAAAAGATGCAAGTGTATAAACTCTTGCGTGGTTGATATGATCACAAGACAGACATGTAATCTGGTGTTGACAGACATAAATGATTGGGTGTTTAATTGTTACTGATCCAAAAGGAGGAGCTATTCCTGCGGTGCATCTCAAGTTCTAAAATGGAGCATTGATATAGTCATGCAAGCATACCCTTCTCATTCTGTTGCCCTTGGTGCTTAAATTAAGTAAAAGCAAACTTTTGAGAAGCCAGTGTGAATGCATGTATTTCTCATTAGGTGATCTGCAAATCAGATGCTCCTACTGGGGATGTTCTACTTGACGAAGCTCTGAAGCACATTAAGGAGACGCAGCCTCCTGAAACAGTGCAGAACTGGATAGAGCTGCTTAGTGGTAAGAGGCATTTATTGAAACTTAGTATTTTTAAATGCTTAGAGTGGTTTGGGTTGCCATGCATCAGTGGGTTTAAAGGGAGAGATTTCTAACATTGGGCTTTCTGGTCCTATCTATATGATGCTGTCTAATATTTTGTGCAGATACTCTGAATGCTATAAAGGGCAACTTACAAAACAAAAGGTGATCAGTTGAGGTCATGGGAAGGAGGCTTGCTATGCAGTTTTTCTTGCAAGATGTTCTTCACTTGCTCTTGCTTTAGTTTCTCTTCTCAGCAGACCCGCTCCCCCCCCCCACACACACACATCTCTTTGAAATGCCATGAACTGTGTGTGTTCGTTTCCAGGAGCAGGGTGAGTGTAGTTGAGACTCAGTGCTTCAATCCTCTTCTCACTCCCTCTGTTCTGAAGAGAACAAACGGAGGCACACACCCCCTATTGCTTTCCTGAGTGTTCAACCAGAGCAAGAGAGAAGCCCAACCTTTTTCTAACCAGGAAAAGGATTTTTTTTATACTAAGCTATGAGTTTACAAAAGTAAGTTCTGTAATGGGCTTGCTCCTAGGAAAGTGTATAGCTGTGCGTGTATACACATAATTGTGTTTAGAATTGAGATCTGTTTGTCTGCTTTTTTGTGAGGGTATTAAGAGCATCTGCTTGGGTAACTGGTCCCACATGTCTGCTTTGGGGCACAATCCTATGCCTCCTGGCACAGAAAACAAACAGCACATGAATCCTGCTGATAATAGCAAGAGTAGAACATTACTTCCCTCAGGGGGACAAAACCCTGGGGGGGGCCATTCCTTTTTGCTGGCAATTGCTGCTGGGATACAAGTGGACACAGGAAGTCTGCCAGGGAATGATGGACAGCACAGGAGGAAAGGCTAACATAGCTTTTGCAAGAAGGAAGCCCTTGATGGCAGCAAGTGTGTGGTCGCAAATCCCATGTGTGTGTGACCTCACGGGTGTGGTTTGTATTGCTTTTCAAAAAATCCAAAGCTGTTTACATCAAAAGATATTAAAATTAGTTTTGAAACAATTAAAACATTTAAAACATAGAAAAAAACCTAGTAACAGTAAAAGAGCAGAACAGCATCAAATGGTAAAGTAGTATAACCAGCATAAAAGTTATAAAGTTAAGAAATTAAGAAGGGGTACCTAAAGAGTACCTTCCTCCCCAAAAGCCAGGCAAAATAGATAGATCTTTAAACCCTGTTGAAAATGGTACACTGAGAAAGCTGCCCTCAGGTCTTCCGACAGCTGGTTCCAGAGGTGTGGCGTCACAACCAGGGTGGATTTGATTTAAATCACTAGTTAAAAAGGCTTAATTTAAATGAACTTGATTTAAATCATAATTTTTAAAGAGCAACTGTCATCTCTGTCCCTCACTGGCTCTTCCTCTGACCCACTGTTGACTCACCAACAGTCTCATTCACTTTAATGGGACAGCTGGTGATGCGGCAGTGACACAACAAGGTGAGGGACATGGCGGGCAGCAGGTGAGTGGATGCCCGCTAACAAGCGCTGCCATGATGGATCTGAAATGACTTTTTAAATATAAGGACTCATTCTTGCTGGTAGTTAAAATCTTTAATATTAATTGCAAACAAAATGAAGGTTTCCTATTTATTTCCAGATCAGGGGGACCAGATTTTTCTTTTCTTGCCCAGATTTATTAGCCCTCATCCAGGTCCTGACTACTTCCAGACAGCACCCCAGAACTTCCAACAGCCTCTGTGGAAGCTGGTGGAAAAGAGAGATAGAGCTGTGTTCGCATATTGGTAACACCAGTTCCAAATCTCTGGATGACCGCCACCCCCACCCCCACCCCCTGAGTGGCTTCATGTTGATGTTAAACAACATGGGGGACAAAACAGATCCCTGAGGCACCCCACAAAGAGTGCCAGGGAGCCAAACATGTGTCCCCCAGTCTCGCCATCTCTTACAATTTTAAAGCAATATCTGGATAATGCTGAGCTGCTGTAACCATTACTTAGCAAATGCACGTTGGGAGGGCTTTGGTGAAAGGGCTATATATAAGCACTACTATACAGATGTACTTGCTTTTTTCTGTTTTCATTGGGAGTAGAGGAGAGCAAACAAAAAAAGCTGACAGAAGGCCTTGGGGGCCGGATGCAGCCCACGGAAGCTTTTTTTTCCAGCCCTCAGGCTCTCCCAGTGCTGAGGTGTCACTCCTGAAAGGGCAGCTCACATGATAATTGGGCTCTTCCATATCTTAAAAATACAATCAAGATTTGCATATTTTCTCATTGGTGATTTGTAGCTAGTGAGTTGTTAAGTGAGGAAATGTGCTTATTTCTGGTCATGACCTGATTAATATCATCACTTCCTGCTCAATGACAAAATGAATGCTATTGAATACATGAAGGCATCATGAATTCTATACCACCCACTGTGTGAAGAGAGTTTGACACACCTGTTGTACAAATTAGCGGCACAGGTGTTCTCTAGGCAGGGAATTGTGCAACTTACTTAAGCCTTAACAATGATTACTAGAAACTACACACAACTTCCTCATGGTTTCTAAGGTACCCTAAACTTTCTCCACCCATTTTCAATTTTTTCTATTTATAGTGTGTTTAAAAATGTAAAAACTGCAGTTTCTTCATGGTTGTTCTGTACCATATTTTCACACAGTGGATATTTCATAGATTCTGCACAATCTTTTCGGGATACAAAAGCCTAAACCTTAACTCTGCAGATAGAAATGGCACCCGAGTTCTTAAGTAAGGCATGGTTCTTAATGGAACCATAAACCTGTTTCTCGATTGGATCACTTCAGGCTGCGGTGGCTGACATGGTTAATTCTTCTCCATAGGATACAGTTCCCGCCATATAGAAACCTCGCATCTTGGGAAGTAGACACCTTGTCAGTATGTGGGAACTCTTTTGTATGGAGGAGTATTCCACCATGGAAGTCCGAAGTGGTAGAGCACAGACAGTGGTAGACCCAGTATCCTTGGCTATTCCATTCACTTGCACATTGTTCCCTGTGTGCGTGTGTGTGTGTGTGTGTGTGTGTGGGTCTGCTGCAGAGAAGGTCGGCTGCAGAGAAGGTCGGCAGCGTTTTCTGCTCCTTTTCTTTCCAGAGCATATCTGTTGCCTGGCCTGGCCTGATCCTGTTAAGCCAGCATTCTCTGCAGCCTAAGGGTGGGGTTGATATTTGCAGTAGAAGAATAACATTTCTTCATAACACCCTTCATGATGCTTTTGTGGGGCTTTGGTTAAACATGTTCATTCTTCAAAGAAAGTAATATATCTGTTAAAACATACTTTATCTAAAAGCAGTGGTGCATAGACTTACCACACAAAGGTGAACTCTGCAGAATATGTCTGCAAGTCTCAAATACCTGGTATTTTAGAGCCTGTAAAGTAATCCAAATCACTTGTTTGAAGTTCTTTGTAGTGAGAAGGTTTGGTCACAGGGTGTCGCCAAACTACTGAAGAAGTAGTTCAAACTGATCAGAACAGTTAACATACAGTGTGTTTGCTGTAACAAAGATTTGTCTAGGTCTTTGCTTCTTAGCATTGTTTTACAGGGCCAAGGATGCAAGTCTGACAAACAGCTTCCAGCATATGTTTGGGCACTTCTAAAATATTTTTGTTGAGTAATTTGCCTGGAAATTTAGCCATGCAGTTTTCCTCAAGGTGTTTTTCAACATATGTAGGTAATCTTCCTGCATGAAGGAAGCACTAAGAATAAGCTTATAGATTAATATATTCCATCTCCCTTATTACAATGCTGATTGTGACAGACCTCATCTTTTTTTCTCTCTCTCTTAAAATCCAGCAAGTGCAAAAAGGGCTTGCTGCTTTCCTGGTCTGTCTTAGATGATGGGCTGTGTTTAACTGGCACTTGTCATATACACCATTCTCCTTCACCCTATTACAAAGCTTGCAGACAATGCTAGGAAGGGACTATAAAGAAAGCCTTAATTCTTTCCTTCTACTTTATTTTGTCTGCTCTAAGCACAGCTCTTTGTAGTATGGACATAATGCAAAATGACTGTACCATTTTGAAGGTTTTTTTTTCCAAGATTGGAAAGGTGATGAACTTCTCACGTTGCTTACACCATGATGCAAGAATTGCGTTTCGCCTGAGGATATTTTTGGTGTTGAGAAGTTCAGGAGGGCCCTTCAAGCGTGCAACTCCTTAACCAAAGGATTGTTGGCAAGCTGATCTGCCCTATAGCATCTTTGTGCAGTTGGTCTATAAAGAAGCTTTTCTCCTTCTCTTTGAGACAGTTACTTACTGCATCTTTGTGTTTAACGTTTGCTGTTTTGTCTCTTTATGATCAAAGTAACAGCTAAACATGGGGCCTTTTTTGTTTGCCTTTTTTAGGTGAGACATGGAATCCATTAAAATTGCACTACCAGTTACGAAATGTACGTGAACGATTAGCCAAAAACCTAGTGGAAAAGGGAGTTTTGACTACAGAGAAACAGAACTTTCTCCTCTTTGACATGACCACACACCCTCTCACCAACAACAACATTAAGCAGCGCCTCATCAAGAAAGTTCAAGAGGCTGTTCTTGACAGATGGGTGAACGACCCCCACCGCATGGACAAGCGCTTGCTGGCTCTCATTTACTTAGCCCATGCATCAGATGTCCTTGAGAACGCTTTTGCCCCCCTTTTGGATGAGCAGTATGATCTAGCCACAAAGAGGGTGCGGCAACTCCTGGATTTAGACCCTGAAGTTGAATGTATGAAGGCCAATACAAACGAGGTTCTGTGGGCTGTCGTTGCAGCCTTCACAAAATAACTACAGACTGTTCAAGTGTTCTTTCTTTTCCCTTTCATTTAAATCCGTTTTCCTTTCTATTGACAATTTCATGTTTTTAGTTTGTACTTCTCATAAGATGAAAATCAGTTGTTCCATGGGAATGGTAGGTGGTGTGTTCTTTTTGTGTGTGCGTGCCTCTGCTTCAGGATTCTGCTGGTACAAGAGAGCTTCCAGTTCTTAAACATGTTTGACTGCCATATTGGCATTTTATTTCGTATCAGGTTTAAGGTTACTTTATCTGGATTTGTATTGTACTCCCTTTCTGCCACTTGAATGAGTAACATGGAAAGTACCTTCCAGAAGAGAGCCGAACTCCCAATTTCCATTTTATTCAGGTGTGATAATGTGCCTCAGCAGTGTTCTATAGAGCATCTTGGGCCAAAATCATGAAGGCATCTAGAAATCACCAGAATTAGTTATTTAGGAGTCCTTTGGAATGTGGTTTAATAGGCAGGGCTATTGGGGTTTCTGTGGGAATTTCACACAGAACATTGAATGGAGATTGGTGTAACATGATAGTGTCTGTTATTCTTAGATATTCATTTAGAGGTATTAAAGACAGTTCTAAAAATGGGAATAGCTACAGACTGGCATAGTAAATATTTCAGCCATAATGCATTTTGCTGTTCATGTAAATCTGTGTAGACTATTTCTTTAATCCTGAATCCCAAGGCTAGTATAGCATGGTCCAGTTGTTTCATAAGGCAGTTTTGGGATGGAATACATTCCAGTGTAGTGTGTATATAGTAAAAACGGCATAATAACAACCACCCCATTAGTAATTTTGAGTGAATTTTCAAATTTGAACTGGTGGTACATCTCCATTACTCGTTTTCAGCCATTGCCACTTGGTGGAAACTCGGTGAACTCCTAGAGAGCAAGAGAGACTACCTTCTAGTGTGTCTGGAGTTTGTGCCATCCAGGTACAATCTGCCTATGCATTGCCTTTATAGCATTTGTTGTATGATGAGACCACTTTATCATTGTTTCCATATATTTGTTTTCCTCCCTTGGAAGAAGCTTGTGACCAGTACAATTCTTAGATGTCATTTTCACTTTTGTTAGTACACAAGTTGCTGTTGTCTCATGTCATTAATCTACTTAACACTTCAAAAAAATCAGTTGTCTATCTTAGCAGGTGTTGCATGTAAATTTGTTTAGCGGGTGATGACTACAGTTCAATCAATTAAGACTTCTGTAGTGGGAAGCTCTACTATGTTTTAATTTTTATATACAATTATGCTGATTAGCACATTATTGTAAAATATATAAACTGCTTTTTAAAGTTTATTACCTCTTTACTGTTGCTTGTTCTAGCTCCATTCACAATGTAAATATTATGGATTGGACAAATTAAATATTGATTTTTTTTCTTTTTCTTTCAATAACAGAACACACTAATAATGGGGCAGGTATCTAGAAAAATCTTGGTTAACACTGAAAGCAAAAAATACTAGATGGCATATAACTGTAGTTGAAATTTTAAAGGGAACCCCAGTCTGTATACTAGCTTTTTACCTACAGTAAATAAACTATGATCTTGAAAGTGCCTGAAACAGAGCAAGCATGTAATTTTGTATTCTGGGTGCCTAATCCTAAAAATCACTTGATTAAATTTGTCTATTACAATTTTAAAGCAAACGGCGATCAATACACTTGGAGGCTAATTCTCTCTTATTGTTTGGAAAGCATGTTTTGTATGATACCCATGTCTGCTTGGATTAAATTTTTTTTTACCAGTCTACATTGTTAGAGGAAATGGAGACAAATGTTGCATCTGAATATTCTCAAAGTGTGAGAGCAGCTTTGCGTTAGTATTCCTTTCTGTAAGGAAACGTGAGTTTCATGTAATACTGGCAATGAAAACACTTGTATCGCTTATGGAAGCTCCTTCCTTGTATTTCTTGTCTAGTGACACTTGGCAGGCATGCTGTTTACCTTCTAACATATCTTCATAACTATGTGAACCAGAAAGAGAGCAGGTTTCATGCTGGAGACCAAATTCTGGAATTCAAGACAGCTGTGCCAATTGGTTGTCTATGATTATTGTCAGCGCTAAAGCAAACCTCTAAAGGAATTTAGCTCAGATGAGTATGAAAGTTACAAGTTAGTTACAGGAGTTTTGCTTCTGGTAGTTTTTCAGACTCTGTTCAGCATGGAGAAGAGTTCAGACATGGGTGACAAGTGCCTGGTTTGTATTGATTGACAGCTTCTGCATGGCATTCTTCATTACATGGTCTTCTGAGCCCAGGAATTCAGCCACACTCTTTACAGTGTGCATTTCTCTCCCTTGTCAGAACTTCACATATCAAGTGCTTGAAGACTTCAAAAGATGTGCCAGGGCATAATGGTAGAGAAAAGTCACAACTGTATGTGTTGACAATGTTATCCTTATCAAGACTGCCTGCAGAGTAGTTTTCTAGATAATATTGCAAAATGTCAGGCACCAGAAAGCCCTGCCCTTATCAAGTCTGCTAGAATAAGTACCAATTCTTACATGCCTAGTGAAAAACGAGGTGCAAACAGCTGGGAAGTTTACACACTTTCTGTACTGGAAAACCATTTCACTATGAATAGATTCATGGCTCAACGAATGACACCGTACTGCCTTCTCTACACCTATTACTTTTGTTCTTCAGTTTTGTATTACTCTACTGCTTGAGAGAATGAACCATATACCTTCCAGGTCTCACACCCTGCCTCTTGGCAAGAACAGTTCACAGGCTCACTCTCTCATATACAAACCTATGCAATTTGTGCCATAATTGGAGTAGGTGCATCACATAGGATGCTTGCAGGACAAACACTGCATTATGACTCATCCACAGACTGTAGGGAGAAGGCACTAGCTCTGTAATTTCCAAGCTAGTATGCTACAAGATGACTGCCATAGTGTTTCACAAAAAATGAACTGGGTAATAAAAGGCTCGCATGAGCCCAGCATTTCCACCCAAAGTGGTAGCTACCCGTGTGCCTGTATGACTTGCTGTTCTGGCCATGTCACTTCCCAACTTCTCTGAATTGGGTATTACTGGGTCACCCAGGCAGTGGAATTTATCTTCTAAGGAAGCACATCCAGAATGTTAATGCTGTTTTAACAGCTTTTGTGCTTGTAGTAGTATTGACTATTTTCTTAAAATGTATCTTTACACTTTTTTTTTTGCACTACTGTGTCTACACTACTTTTGCTGCATTTGCAGAAAAGTGGGGGTAAAATGAACTAAAAGGGAAAGGTAAGGCAATTTTTAAATTTTGTTTTCAAAACTGTTCCAGTTCATCAGTGGAACCTTTTTAATGAATCAAAATGTTTTTAATTGGCTAATGAAGCAGTTGACTAAATCTTCCAGTTCAGTACAGTGTGATGATACTGATGGCCATTTAGCTTCCAGGGTGTTGACAGTTGATTGCGCATTCGGCTGCCAGCTCAGGCACAAATATTTCTAGGTCAAGTAGCCTTTACCAGTCAAAGTCATTGTCTCCATTTGCCTCTTATCATAGTGACCTAGTTCATGGGATATCATATAACCATTACAAAAAAGAAACTATTGTCTCTTGTGATTAACTTTGGGGATAGGAGGTGGGCTGTGTTTTATATTCTGCCAAAACAGGATTTTGAAGGTGATTTTGCATACTGCACGTGTTTACAGCATAGCGGTTTAGCATCTGATTAAAAAATCAGCATTTTTCCTCTCCTGCAGACACCTGCTTGCTGAATAGATTAAGACTTGGAAACCCACTGTAATATAGGTCACTGAATAACAGATTACTCACCATCTTTCTCGTGTGTATAGAACTAAATGGAAAAAAACTTGTAGATGTGAGTGTGTCTGGTTTCCTAAAGGTGATTATCTGAAAGTGTATTTCTTGCTAGCCTTTAAGCCTTTTATGCTTCTTTCCATGAGATTCTATAATGAACGAAATAAAATGTATTGTATATGATAATATGACGGAATGTCAAAATGAAAATGTGGAATATTCAGCCAATATTCCTGTTCCAAATGGTAGCAACTCTAGGGCCTTGGCCAGAGGTCTTTCTCACCCCTGCTTCTTGAGATTCCTTAAAACACATGCATAGCTAGAATCTTTTGCATGCAAAGCAGTTCTTTCTCCCAGCTGCGGCTTAACAAAAATCTGAGATAGTGTATGTGCCTTTTCTGCTCACTGGGCAATGATGCAGGTTTCAGTCAGAGGTTACTGAGAGGTAGGGGAGGGAGCAAATGTATGTCGTTAGTGCCTAGTGACTGCAGGAGTGAAACACCATTGATGCCCCCAAAGCCATAAGTAGGCTTGTAGAGAAGCAGCTGTTACTTCCAGGGTTGAAGGCAAGAGTGCCTTACTGTCATGCCCTTGAAGATAGTTCAGAAGCTGCAATTAGTGCAGAAGGCAGCAGCCCAGATGGTTACTGGAGCTAGGCAGTTTGATTCTGTTGGACTGCTGCTTCAGCAATTGCACTGGCTGCCCATTCGTTTCTGGGTCCAAGGTGGGCCATGATATGTCCACTAGACTGCCTTTGACTTAGAGCAGGGGTGTCAAACAAGGCCGGGGGGACCAGCTGCGGCCCATGGAAGCTCTTTATCTGGCCCTCAGGCTCTCCCAGCACCACAGCTGCTGAGGTGTGTTGAGATGTTACTGCTGTAAGGGCAGCTCGCATGATAATTGGCCTCTCCCATATCTTGAAAACATGATCAAGATTTGTGTAATTTCTCTGTGGTGAAGGAACTCCTAAGTGAGGAAAAAATGTGCTTATTTTTGCTCTTGACATGCTTAATGACAGCACTTCCTGCTTAATTGCATCACTCCAAGCCCTCAGCAGGCATCATAGATGCTATTTGGACTACTGTATGAAATGAGTTTGACACCCCTGACTTAGTGGGTCACCTGTTGTACAAGTATGTTATATGCTTTTATGCTCTATTTCCCCAATGGGCCCAATCCTGAACTGCCTGACCGGGAGCATAGCGGCAGCCAGGCAGCTACCGCTGCATCTCACGGCACCCAGGCAGCCCCTTTCCCTGCATTTGTCCCCTTTTCCCTGCAGTAAGGGCGCAGGGCGGGCAACGGGTCTTCTTGCTCCTGCACAGGTTTTTTAGCTGGTGCAGAAGCAAGGGCCTCCCCGCTCCACCCTTCTCTCCACCAAGGAACACTCTCCCACCCAGCCCCGAAAGGCCTCATCACTGGCAATTGGCGCTCCTTCCAGGGCACTGCTTCAGTGCCAGCGGTAAGGGCAGTCATGCAGCGGTCATGCAGGGGGTACGCGGGGGTACGCGAGTACCGGTTTCTAGGATTACAGCTGGCCCTGCCCATTTGCCCGCCCACTCGTCAACTCCGCCCTCTGTTTGAATTTCCTGCATGTTTGAGTTGCCTGCACGTTCTCAGAGCCAGGAAGGCAGCGAGCGGAGCCTTTCCTTTCCTTGCCACTGAAAAATGAGTTGCTCTGGGGTTTTAACATGATGCCAGGCCTCCTTAACATGTTCTGGGGGTGCTGTGGAATACTGTTGCAACTGTTGGGTCAGTTTAAAATCATCTGAGGCCTCAAAAAGGGCTTTTTACATGTCGCTTCCTGCCACGACATCACTTCTGGCTTATGACGTCACTTCCGGTGGGCGGGTCCCAACATGTGCCAATCAAAAGTGAGTACCTGTTCTTAAATCATTTAGATGACACCACTGGGTAAGGGCTTACCCCTGGTATTGGAGGTACTTTACGGCACCATGCACAACAGTTGCCCAGGCAGTATGAGCATCCTGCCCACAATAATGGGCTCTGCATTGGGCCCTAAAGCAGTGTTTAACAAGACACCAAAGGACAAATCGGAAGTTCTTATGTGGAGAAAAACTTGGTGAGGCTTGGTGAAATCTTGGAACTTTTGAGAGCTACGTGGAACTTTCTGTAACCAGGAGCGGGATTTCTGTTCTACCAAAGTCCTCAGCCACCCTCATAGTTAGCATACAATAACAGTGTAAAAGGAATATTATAAGTAGGTCACAGTCTGCTACATGGTTAAGTGAAATAACGCAGGCGGGAAAATGGCTAGCCTTTGTTTAAAGAGAAAAAAAATATGAGAATTCTTTTTATGAGCCGTTAGTCGCAGATGGATAGTACCAGCATAAAAAATTCAGGAGACTAAGCACTTAGCTGAGGACGGGTTTATGTCAGTGTGAAATGGTTATTCTGACATTAACAAGTGCATCACCTCTTCACAAGGCACTGGAGACACAAGATAATGCAACTCCAATTATGCATTATGAAAATCAAAACAATGAGAAAATGACCCCTCTAGGTGCTACTACTTTTGGAGAGAGGTATGAAATATATCCTGGGAAAAATAGCACAATTAAGGCTATTTTTTACTTGTTTTTAAAATTACTTGTTTTTTAAAAAGATATGATCATATGTAATTGTGTGGTCTTGTAGAGAGTGTTGGATTTAGCCTGGAAACGTGGATTCACAATCCTCTCACCCTTTGGGTACTAATGAATGTTGGATGTAATGCTCCTTTTTCATATACCGTCACAGCAGTGGAACCTTCATGCACACCACTATCTGAGCTACTTGAAGGAAGAGCAGAAGACAAATACAGGAAACTCCTGACCCAGCGCATGCTATCATTTTAAACAATACGACATTATTCTGTCGTCATCTTGAAAAACTGCACAAACCCAGACAGACCTGAATGCTTGTTAGAACTGGCAATAGAACTTATGCTGTCCCAGTAGGACAGAGAGAAAAATAAGCTAGCCATTATTTCCATGTGTAAATGTGCCAGACAGGAGAGTAGCAGCAATCCATTTCTTCTTCTATCTTGTGATCTTTCATTCCATGCATATGACATGTAAGATTATGACAAGCATCATTCAGAGAGTATTTAAAGTTGTTTTTGTGATTTACTCAGTATTCATGTTTATCCTTTAAAGATTTCAGGGTGGCAGGCATTGAGGTCGGTTAGGCTAAGGAAAAAGTGACTAGCCCAAGGCCACCCACTAAACTTCATCACTGGACAGGGATTTGAACCCTGGTCTCCCTGGCTCAAGTCCAGCACTGACCAATATACCATGTTGGCTTTCATAATATTGATCATTATGCTCTACTTTGTAAATCTTTCTATAGGAGACTAGTTCTGATTGCTGGCTCTGGTTTATCACACATAGTATTTGTGAATGCAGATCACAATTTAGGCAATGCTAACTACTGGCGTACACCCCATTTTTCATAAGACTTTATAATTATATTCCATAGCACTATTATGGTATCTATATTAAATATAACTTGCCAATTCCGTTGTTTACGTGGGTTAAAAAAACTAATCTGTGTGCAACTGTGCTCCTGTGAGGTCTGAGCCCTAGGCAGCTGCCTAGTTGGCCTAATGATAGCCCCGGCCCTGTGTAGAGGCAAAGCTATGCTCAGTGGAACCAGTGCCTTTGTAACGTGGATGTGGCAGGGCCTTGGATTCTTCAGCTCAGGATGCTGATCAGGAAACCAATCCTTGCATTTCCTCTAGTGTCTAAAATGGGACGTATCCAGACACATGGCATGACTGTGACACACTGAAGAGTGCAATATCGCCCCAACACTTTCTTCAAAACTGGAATAGGTGTGGGTATGTAGGCCTTACCCTGTTCAAAATCACCCCCAAGTATCTTTTCCTCCAATCACTAATCACTCCAACTCACTAAGTGGCCTTCCGACCAATCCAAATTTCCCCCTGCTTCTGTAGCTGTCTCACTGGAGCACACATTGCATCCTGTGGGGGGATTGACAGATCTCCAAGTAAGGGAACATTTGTTCTCTTGCCTGGGGGTAAGCCTCCGCTGCTGCAGTGCACCCATTCAGGACTCTTCGGCCCATTGCTCCCGCTCTCCACCCTGTTCTGCATTCCCTCCATGCTGATTTACCAGTTCTAGGGTGCCAGAATGCAAGTTCCAGCTGCACAGCAGGGCCCCATGGGATTGGATCTGCTTTTTGCATCTCTCTCAGTCTCAGCTTCCCCCCCCCCCCAATGAAAATCACTGTCCCATCTTACAGGCTGCCATTTCTGTATATCTAGGTAGTCACTCCTCAAGTAGGTTGAAACCTCCCAATTGCAGGGTTGCCCCACATCGCCTGTCATGTGATGGTCACTCAGCTATATTAGTAGATTGATATACAAAGTGTGTATAGTTTCACTACTTGACATGATTTATTCTGCCTCTGCTTGGCAGGGGGAAGGGACTACGCTAATGCCTTCCACTCTCCTATCCAGCCATGCCCCTACCAGTGACTTTTGCTTCTCTACTTCTACCACCTGCTGCCATCTGAAGGCATCCTGTACCCTGAAACATCTCTGCTCCTTCTCCCTTGCTGTCCCATATACCTGGATTCACCTTCCACAAGCTCTCCATGATACCATCCTCTTATTTCCTTAAAGTCTCGCTTTTTCATGAAGACATTGGCCCAACCTCCTAGGCTCCAAATAGGACAGTGTCACTAAGCCTAAGTCAGCCTACATGATAAATAGGGTGTGGGTTTTTTGGTGATATTTTTTCCAAAATTTCTTGATCAAAATAGCAAATTGTGGTGTCGTGTTTTTAGTTTACATTCTCATTCCAAGTTCTCATTTTTATTAATGTTAAATGCTTGAAAAGTGTACTAGGTAGATGATACAGGTGATAGTGTCAGCAGATGCAGCCACAGTATTTCTGATTGGAAAAGTACAATATTTTCCAGAAGTTAAAACAGACGAGGCACTAAAATGCATTGTTTTGTGTTTTTATTCAGATACTTTAACTTCCAAAAGGCAGTTTTCAACAAAAAACAAAAACACCCACCCCTCCTGATAAATCAAAATCACATATTCTTAACAAGTCCACTGCACCAATTTTCTTTCCATCCTCTGCTTTCCTTGTATCTCTTTTAGATTGTAAACTTTCAGGATAGGGATCGAACTGCATGTTTTTTCTTCTTTCCATTCTCTGTAAAATGCAACACAGATGGTGCTGCATCCATAAATGACTGGAAATCATGCTCAGTTCTCTCCCCTCTGTCTCAGGATTCAAAAGTATAATGCGACACTATCAAAATGTATAATAGCTTATCTCAGATGCCAGAAGGGGACAGGGACTTGTGTTTTTTTTTCTTCAATCCACACTGGAACTTTCAAGGTACTGATTTCTGTATCCAGCCATTTGGGAACTACTATTACCAAGGTAATACTGAATTATGTAATATATATACTGTGTATATAAACACACACACACACACACACACACACACACACACACGGAAATATATAATTTTCCACTTATCAGATCTTTTCAGCAGAGTTAAGTGCAGGATTGCTTAATCTGTATTGCTTTGTGCAAGAGGAAGAATATTTAGATCAACTGATGTTTGCATAAATCGGCTGCTATTACCAAAGAATGATGTCGATAAAGATCTACCTGGAAGGCACACAGAGAGTTCTGCTAACTAGGAATTATGAATGAAAATATGTGGATGTGGCAATTTAAATACTGATTGGTGTCATGTGACATGTAGCTTTGCTGTACACTTCTTTTTTCAGATGCAATGGAATTCAGTGTACCTTGTTCAAATAATGGAAGTTGATTTAAATTTATCCTGGAGTTTATTGGTAGATTGGGAGATGGGGGAACATAGGATTTAAGAGCAATTGCATAGTTTAAAATTTTGTAGGTCAATTTCTCTTTCTGTGTCCACCAGGATTTCAGCTGATTGATGCGATTCGTCAGTCCTTTGAATTTTTCATGCTCCCGACAATATACCTGTGCCTCATCTCAGGCAGAAGTAACATCACTTTCCATTTAGTTGTTCTTTTAAAAAATCCTCTTGAAAAATGCCTGCAAAATGGAAAGAGGTTTTGATATTTTGTCTTTGTTACCTTATAGGTAATCCCACATATTCTGATGCCTACTAAGCGTTACAGGAGGAGCTTCTTCCATTCCTCCTCTTAGATTTTGTTTAGCTCAGGATATTTGTTAAGTTGCATAAGATGTGTGCAATAGAAAAAGGGAGCATTCTGAATGCTTAGACATCTGACCTTCTAAGAAGTGTAAGGCAATTGTGCGAAAACAAAAGAACAAGTGGCCCTTTCTCAAAGATTCATCAAATTGTCTTTCATGGCAGGCATCCAGAAACATTCAGTGTATTTGTAATCATTCCTCTGACTTCTGAACATTGGAGATGATTTTTTTTGTGATACTATGATCTAGTACTTATTAATTCTAATGTTTTATGTGTGATGTTTTATGTATTATTGTTTGTATTGATGTATTTTATGTGTGACGTGGGAGTCAAATAATTCAGGTAAGTGGCAACTATGCATAACTGTGTGTGTGTATACATCAAGACTTAAATGCACTCCTAAACCCATTAGTACTGTAGTTTCCAAACTTAACATTCTTGTGGTTTTTTAATTCCTGTTAGCAAACAGGCGTGTGTATCTAATCTTCGATGGAGCATGTAAGTTTAATGCAATATCGCTTAACTCATGCTGACATTTTTACTTGTCAGCCTAGGTTGTATGTATGTTTAAAAAACTGCACATAAACTCTGCAGAAAGATTACTTAAGGAGGCAAAGCGTGCCTTAAACAAGCATCTGATATTTATCACAAAAAATATGCTCACAAGTCTACAGTGCCAATTTTGTGAACGGACGGTTTCCTTCAGAACTTCCTATACATTCCTGCTCTGGCAGCAAAACTGTAAATGCCACAATCACCGTGGACTAAAATATGTCAATATCTATCCAACAACATCCAAATCTTTCATTACCACATGCTCCTGTTGCATACACAAGGTTGTTCATGCAAGATAATACTAACATTTGCCAATTTTTAAGATTGCATTTGCATTGTTATATAGGCCGCTATTTGAAAGTTTTCTCTTTTTTTCTTTCTTTCAGAAATTGGATTATTCTTGTTAGTGTAAGTGAGCAACAAGCAGCCCTGAAGTTCACAAGATAGGATACTCTGTCCTGCCTATATCTTATCTGTATAGGTGCTGCTTCCTGTCCTGACACAAGTCAGTGAGGTCTTAGACTTTGCATGCATTATGATGAGTGTGTCTTGATCAGGATTGTTTTTTCAGTACTTTTTGATTAAGTGAGGTTCACAGCTATTGTTTGGGATTCCCTTGCACTGATCTGAAGTATCCTAAAATGAAAATAAACAAATACAGGCATGCCCCGGTACCCACGGTTTCAGTTATCTATGGATACTGGGATGGCTATGAAAAAGATGGGGGAACATTAAACAAATCTTTTTTTACCTTGTTGCAACCAAACCACTGATGTTCCCCTATCTTTAAAAAGGCGTCCCCAGTATCCACGGTTTCAGGTATCCACGGTGGGGTTTGGAACGGAATCCCAGTGGATACCGGGGCATGCCTGTATCCTTGACTATGTGGCTCTTTAGGGAGCTTGATGAAAATGATATGAAATTAGAAACCTCCTCCTCTCACACTTGTTCCACAATTGTCTCAGGGTGTTTTCACACTTTTCATTGGTAAGGCGCAAAACATAACAAGCAAATCAAGTTCTTTCACCAAGGTGTTACCTTGCAAATAGCAGGATGTGTGCCTGGGCCAACAGTGTATGCTCTTTCAGCAATCCAGACTTTGGCCATTCATCATCAAACCTCCTTTTCAACTTCAGTTACCCTCGAGCTTTCTTGGGGTGGCCATTGTTAAGCAAGGAACTATGTATGCAATAATTCTAGAGGGTAGCTTGTTACTATCATGAAAGTACAGGTGCGTCTGGATCGAAAGAGGTATAGGTGTGTCCTTTCATGCTTGCTATGTGGAATTTAGCCCTTGTTTTGTAGTGTTGTTCAACCTGTTGTCCTACATGAAAAGGTAGTAAAGTCTCATAGCCCTCTTGTTTAAAATGAGAGAGAGAGAGAGAGAGAGAGAGGCCTGATTATGAAGAAAGGAGGTTAGGCATCTAGGGACATGATGGTTCCCAGATCTCTGGAAAAGCAAACAACTCATTGGACCTTTGTTGTGTTTTATCTCAAATTATGCATTCAGCAGATTCAGAGTAACACTTTTTTTTTACTGTACCAGTTCAGGCTCCAAATGAGGGCTTGCATGTTTGGATAGCTTCATCTGGGGAAAAAAAAATCTCCCTGCACATCAGTGGTGTTCCTACAATTGCGGGGGGGGGGGGATGCTGTTGCAGGAGCTTGAGCTGTGTAACGCAGTCCCTCCCCCTCGCCTCAGGAGGCATTCGCGGCTCAGAGAGCAAAGGCTCTCCTAGCAGTGAATCACTCTGGAGGTGAGGAGGAAGGGCCACATTACACAGGAACTCAGGCTCCTACAACACTTAGCGGTTTGAACACTACTGCTACACATAAAGAACATGCCAGGGAGAAGCCTGTACTAAACTGGCCCCAAACATGCAGGTTTTCAATGTGCAGGGAGTTCTGATGTCATTTTCCCATGGGTACCATGCAATTCCTACCAGCATTGTGAAGCGATACAATCTAGGACCATGTTCTTCAACCTTGGGGTTGGGACCCCAATGGGGTCACAAAGCCTCAGTTGTGGGGTTGCGGCAACTTGTGGAAATGACAAAGTACAGACTAGACTGGACTAGAGCACCCCAGGTTAAGAAGGATGCATCTGGTGTAGCCCTTCAGGTACCAGGAGATGGTGTCTCTGTCCTGCTCAGGGTCTTAGAAATCGTGTTAAGGGAGCTTTTGCTAGTGCCAGGCATCATGGTAACTTCTTCTGCTCTATCTAATAAGAATATTGGGTTACAGTGAACAGCACTTGAAGTGGGGAGTAGGTGGTGAAGGGTTGGTGGATCCTGGCAGGGAGCAGGATTGACAGTGGGGTCCCCAGTCTTTTACTTTATTTATTTATATGTTGGGGTCGTGGCACCAAAAAGGTTGCAGACCACTGGTCTAGGACAAGGTTCATTCGGCCAGGTTATAACTGAGCACCAGAATCTGTCATGTTACTACCCCATCAACAGAACATTAGTCCATAAGATTTATGCAGATTCCTCCTAAATGCTTAATTCATACAGAGAGTTGATGGGACTAAAGCTATCTTAGCTACTTTTCCCCAGCGTGGTCTAAAAAGGTTCCTTTTTCTGTTCCAGAGATGGATAAAATAAGGCTTTGGGCCTGGTTCTGGCCTGTGAGAGCCTCCATTCTTGCCCTCCAGCTGCTCCCTGTCATCAGACATGTGTGTTTGACTGAGCCAGTGACCTTGTTGGGCTGTCTCTCTCTGACAGATTCATACATAAAAGAAGAGTACAGGGGCATGTTCATCATGCTGACTTTGCACATGAGTGAGGGCCTGTCCGATCTAGGAACAGTGCAGGCCACGAACAAGAGAGGCAGGAAAAGGAAGTCTTCCTATGTTCTTTCCTAGAATGCCTTCAGTTCAAGAATGAGTGCTACAGAATAAAGAAGTTTGGACAGTGTCATGTGTTCAAAAAAGAGGGGAATGCATTATGCGTATGTCTTTTACAAGGCTGAAATAAAAAGTCATGATAGTAATTATGACCAGAAGTATGCTGTATCACCCCGATGGCCCTTGGGCCAAAACGTTTGCCCATCCCTTCTCTTGCAGGAATCAAAGTTCATAAGTTTCCAGCCTTACTGAACGCAATGGGCCTACTTCTGAGTAAGCCCTCTTCTTGCAAATTGGTGTGTCTTTAGGAACCTGCCACTGCCATTTTTTCAATCTATCTAAAAGAAGAATATCCCTTTTGCCGACTGTTTGAGTCTTCAGCAGGCCTACTTATGTATGAATTACACCCACTTGCCAGTGCCTTAGATTCTGAGTTCTCTTTATACAAAAATGTGCTGAACAGTTCCTGATGGAAATTATCAGACTTTGAGCAACAACAGGAAGAAGATAATGGGCTGAAGCTCAAGTCTGCTTTTTGTGCTGTAACACGGAGCTAGATCTTGTCAACTATTGATGTTGGTGACAAAAAAGCCAAAGTGAAGTGACTATAATTTGCTGCCAAGGCATCTCTAATAGAAGTTCAGTGAACCTCATATTATCATTCACACACCAGGCGGAGGAGTCAGTCGTGACTGTCATCATTAGAAACCTTGCCAAACGTGCAATTCTTATTCCTTAATTCTGGGCTTCCACTTCCTTGAGAAACACAATGGTGCTTTTGGGTGTCACATTGGCACATTCTCCCAGCTGTAATAATACGCTTCTTCTGGGAAGCTTGGGAAAGTATTCATCTCTCCTTGCCAAGTTTTCTTATATCCTATTGCAATTACTAGTGGTCCATTCTGTGCCACAAGCGACCATCACTAGTTTAAATGGATTTTGAAAAGGCTTCAGTACAATTCATTCGCAAAGTGGCTGGCTCTTTTTGCTGAATTGGGATGCAACACAATGGATCCTTGTGGCACAGTGGTGGTTTCATCATTACAGAGCTCGCTCCCCAGAAAAGATTTGCCAAGCTCCCTCATTGCCCATTTAGATGCCACTGGAAAACATTTTTATTTCCAAAGGCATTTTGTTTGATCCTGGGTTTTTACTATAGTCTGTTGGTTTTGGATGCTCTATTTATAGTGTTTCATTTGGATTCTTAAGTTGTCTTTTATTAATGTTATATCATGGTGGGTTTTTGTTTTACTTAAAGTTGCTTTGGAAAATTAGTTTGAATTGCAGGCTATACATAACTCAGCGCTGTAGACCAGAGGGCTGCATCTAGCAATCAATGCTGGCAAGCCATTTCCAAGGTTGGTTTGGGAAATGGGTATGCTGTGCCCAACACATGGGCAGAAGCTGGGCCATGTTCTCATCTGCCTGGGACCAGGACATATTGTTAGTCATGGGATGCATATAATTGCATGGACCTATTTTTTTTCAAGTGGGAGCAAAGTGCTTGTCCTGTGAGTACACAAAAGGCCACGCTCTTCAGATTACCTGTTCCAAACTTAATGCAGTACTTCAACTCACTTTTATGTGGTGGATTAACACTAGTGCACTTAAGAGTCAAGGAAATATGCAGGTGCAACCTAAAGGCATCAGGAGTTGCTAAACAGGCTGCCAGGGCTGATCTGTAGAGAGTGCTGTGCTGAAAAGCTCGCAAAAAGAACAGCCCCTCGAAGCTTCCTTTAACAGTATTTACTCACTTATGGGGAGCCCGCTTCCAGTGTTCCAACCAGTGGTGTCATTCAAATGATTTAGGAACAGGAACTCACTTTTGATTGGCACTCGTCGGGAACCCAGAACCAGCCACGGAGCCTGTTAGGATCCAGAACGCCCATTCTGGTCCGTTCCCCCTGAATGACATCACTGGTTCCAACCAATATAAAACAAGGCAGGTGCTTGTTTTTCCAATATTTATAGAACTGAAATACACTTGAAATCATGTAATTATATATTACACTTACATCTATTAGGCCACAACACTTCGGTTCTGGCTGCGGTTCACTGAAAAACTCTGGCCCCTGCCCTACTTGCCTACTTCTGGGCAAAGCTTAAGCCTGCATTTTGGTACAGCCAAGAAGGCTGGGAGCCTGTCACCATGCGCTAGGGGGCAGGAGGCTCTCAGAATGGTTCTTGTTGCCAGCCCTGATGGTTTTAACCTAAGGTTAAAAGTCAGCAGGATGGATGCACTTTGCTCAGGACTGTGGAGCCCATGTTTAAAAATGACATGCCCCGCTGGAGGTTGGAAGCAGAAAAACGGTGCCCCATTTAGCATCTGCTGCCTAAGTGACTTCATGGAAGGATGGGGGGGGCAGTGGCATTTCTAGAGGAGGTGCAAAATGCTACGTGTTGCAGGAGCCTGCCGCTCCTGGGTAAAGCGGGCCCGCCCTCTCACAGCCATTCGCGGCCCGCAGACCGCTTTACCCAGGAGCGCAGGCTCCTGCAACACGTAGCATTTTGCACCCCTTCTAGCAACGCCACTCGGGGCAGGGAAGCGGATACCGGCAGATGCTCATGCCAGGAGATGTTTTCATAGTGGCTGACAACTGGGCTTTTTTTGGGGGGGGCATAACTACACGCTGCTTTCCTTAAGGAAGACTGGCGTCGCCAAAGTTGGATGCTCTGAACCCTCAACGCACAGAGTCTTCTTGGCGGCCAGCCGGCGCGGGAGGAGGGAGCCCGCCAGAGGCACACCAGCCCAGCCGCGATGGCACAGGCCCCAAAGAAGGATCTCGGTGCCTGCCGTCGCTTGCGGCCAATTCCTGCGGGACGCGCCGCGGATTCCATCCGACCGGAGTGCCAACGTCATCTTCCGACGGAGGTGAGTGAGTGCCACGTCGTCTTCCCTGAATACTAAGCGAGGGCATTAAAAGCTCTAAGCTGCTCCCGCTGCGATTGTAAATTGCAATTAACCCAGAAAAAAAGGTGCGGCGTGGGGCTTCCCGCAGTTAGCTTGCGCTTTGCCGCGGCGGTGCCAAATCGGGGGAACACCGCTGGCCTCCGGAATGGCTATATTTAGGCTCTCGCCTCCTCCCCGCTGCTCAGCCGTCCTTCACCATCACCAGCAAAGGAGAAAAAAAATTGTGCAGTAACTTGTCTTAATTGCCTGGGAGTATTTTTTTTTTTAATTCCCCTCTCCTCCAATCACCGAGGAGGCATCCAGACCAAGAGGCATGCTGCCACTCATCGCTCATTCATACATTCGCTGCTGCTGGGGGAATCCCCGCCCCGGCTGTCACTCAGAGAGGATTTCCCCGCCCCGTCGACGGGAACTCCCTTCCCACTTCTGCCTTGAAGGGACCCTCGCGTTTGCCCCGCCCCTATTCCAATGAGGAGGCGGGGCGCGCCTCGTCTTGAATGAACGCTGAATGCACAGGAGAGAAGGGAAGCAGGATTTTCCCCCTCCTGATGAACCAAACAGCAAAAGGGGTGGGGAACTCTTGAGCTGCCAATCAGAGCTTTCCGTCCACCCCCTCCAACCTATCGGAGGGAAGAGAGACGGGCGGGTTGCGCCGTGCTCCCCCAATGGTTTTCAGCGCTGGAGCTAAATTGAGAACAACAGTAGCGGGAGGACTCGGATCTCTCTCCCTCCGCCCCCCCCCTCTGAATTGCAAGGATAGCTGTGGTTGCCGCTGGACCAGCAGGTGAGCAGTGGGGGAGGGGGCGGGGAGAAGGTCGGATCAGCCAGCGGTGTGTTATATGTGGAAGGGGCTGTACGGATCAGGCAGGCGGCAGCAGTACCTGGACGGCTGGAGCTTTTTAAACCTGAGCCTCTCTAGCGGGTGGGACGGGGGGCGGCGGCGGCTCTGATCTGGCGGGTGTGACGGCCAGGAAGGCTCCGAAAGTCAAAGGAGCTGAGCGTCGAGCCCCCTCCCCACCCGGTGTTGGAATGCGACCCCCCTTCCCCCGCTCGTTTCTGGAGAGGGGCGTGTGTGCGCCTGCCTGAGGCTTTGCCTGGGCGCGACGTCCCAGAAAGTTGTACTGCAGCCGTCTTGTCACTGGCAGAGGCTGGACTCCCCGCCCCAAAACACGAAGACGTTGAGTATCTGCGTTATGCACTGAGATACCAGTGAGGTCAAAGTTAGCAGCATCCCAAGGACAACTGTGGCTTGAGCAGTGGCGTTCCTAGAGTGGGGGCCAAATGTAAGTTTTGCAGGATCCTGAGCTCCTGGGGAAAGCGGTCCCTCCCCCTCGTCTTCACAGCCATTCGCGGCCACTGCGCTTGAGAGCTCTCGGCATTCGTTCACGGCTTCCTGCAAAGATGTTAACCAGTCCCTTTTGGGGGTGTGGGGAGAGCTCGGAACTTGCTTTCAAGTTAAGCCGCTGTGGGACCGCCGGCTATGCGCCTTCATGCGGCTTTGCCCAGCCACGTCCGTCCCACCCCAGCCGGGGGTCGGAGGCACCACGCTGAGAGCGAAAGGCACGAGGTCGCCAGCGAGAGGGTTCAGCTGCTGAGGCTTATCAGGAGGTTGCAAGGGGCGGGGAAGGCGCTGGCGACAGGATTCTGCTGCGAGAAAGGCAGCGGCCGCCTCCTCCGGCAACTGGTGCTGCTTTGCCGAGGCAGAGAAAAGTTGCCGGTCGCTGCCCGCAGTTCGCTGGCTCGGCTTTTCCGTGCACGGAAAGGGCTCTCTGTGGCCGGACTGGATGGCATTACAGGGCGCCCTCTGGAGGCGAGATCTTGCACTTGTGTCGACCCGCCGTCATTCAGTGCTGCTACCTTCCCCAAACAGATCTTCTTGCGCTTTGTTCATTCTCAGAGACTATTGTTTTTCAAATAGCTCAGAACGGAGCGCCAGTTATTTCCTTTTTTTCTGCTTACCTTGTTGTTTTGTTTATTTAAAATAATAGAACCATAAAGTTAGAAAGGGCCTAAAAGATCATTTTGTTCACCCCCCTGCCTCCCCCAATGCAGCCTGTCCACGTCCCTGAGAGGTGGCTATTCAGCCCCTATAAAACCTCCAGTGATGGACAGTCTAGCACCTTCCAAGCAGTGGTGTAGCTAATGAAAGGGCAGCCCAGTGCAGAGGGCAAAATGATGCCCTGGAAGTGTCACAACAGGAAGAGATATCATTTCTGGAAGTGACTTCACACCCAGACTTTTCAAAAAGGTGAAAAACTTGGGGGAACCTGCCTCCTCTTCCTAGCAGTTTGCCCCTCCTGCTGCCCCCCCCAAGTGTCCCATAATCCCCCAAGTCCCGGAGGAAGCAGTGATGAGTGTTTGCTGTTGCCACCACCTCTTTAAAAAAAATCCCTGAACGCTTTGCAAGAGGTGGCAGCAAACACAATCTCTTGCCACTGCCACCTCTTTCTCTGCTGCCTCACCTGAGCCCCCACCATGCTGCCCTTCAAGCCTGCGGAGCAAGGGCAACAAACTCAATGGCTTCCCCTTGGGCAGCTTGAAGCCTTGTGCATGTGCTACCCCCTGCACCCCCTTAGCTGCTCCACTGCTTTCAAGGTGGTTCTGCTGCCAAGCACTTCATGTTGTAGGAAGTTCTTTCTAACATTTAGATCTCCCTTGTTGCCACTTAAACCCGTTCACCCCTGGCCCTACACTCCAAAGCAAATCTGCTCCATCGTCGCATGACATTTATGGATAGTTATCACGTTACTTATTAACTGCCTCTTCTCCAAACTAGACATGTAATAATAATAATAATAATAATAATAATAATACTTGGATTTATATACCGCCTTTCTTAGGTCACCAGATTTCTCTAGTGACTATAACTCAAGGCGGTTTACATAGGCAGACTTTATTCAGAAACCCGAAGGTTTTTACAATTTATACAGAAATGTTCTATCTTTCAAGAACTACACACATACAGATGGATCTTTCTGGATTTAGTCCTTCTTTCTTGCCACCCGTTTGTCTTCTTGCTGGCTGATAAACGGCTTCCCTGCTCCCACCAGAGAAGTGGCACAACTCCCCCTCACACAAGGCAGCCGAAGCTCAGCTGTTAATCAGTCGCAATTAACGAGGTCTGCCGCTCACAGAGACTTCTGGCTGTCCCAAACTGGCGATCTGCAGCTCTTATCTTCAGGCAAACGGAGGCATTCTCGACTAAATCTTCTGCCCAGATTTAGCTTGTCATCTGGAACTTTTCACATGTACCACTGCTCAGGCATATGTTCCCAGTCTTATATATGTGCTTCTGTTTTTTCCTACTTAAGTTCAGAACTTTATAGGCGGAATGGAACAGGGGAAGGGTGGCCTCATGGGTGGGCTGAATTGGGGAGGGGGACTGGAGTCTGGATCTGGTCATTCAGCTGAATCCTAACCCCCATCTCTAGGCTGCGTGGCCCCAATTCAATCCAATCATGCACCAGCACGATTTTGCTAGTGTAGATCCGAGCAATCCCATAGCGTTGCCTGTAGTTTACTCCAGGATAAGGAAACAAATGTCCATTCTCCATGGTGAGGTCTAGCTGCCTCCTACCCTGCGTAGGATGCAGCGCAGGCCAGGTGGATTAGGCCAGGTTAGGATTGGGCTGTCAAGAATATTTGTATATTGTGCAATAAGCTTTGGTGGGCTAAAGGCCACTTTTTAGATGCATCTGTAGTTTGTCAGATATTGTATATAGTCAGTCTTTTTAGAGAATACTTGCTGTAAATAGTGAGGCCCAAAACCCTTGAAGAGGCATGCCTGTGATATTTATGCAAAGCTCAAAAGACTACCTAATAACAGTTCATAACAGGGCTAATTAGCAATAACACAATTCCACGCTGCTAACTTGCATGCACAATCTTATGCATGTCTACTCAGAAGTAAGTCTCATTGAATTAAATAGGACTTACTCCCAGGAAAGTGTACGTAGGATTGCGGCTTCATTGCCTATAGTGGGAGGGAAGTCCATGGTTTCTAATAAAACCGAAATGAACTGAATCAAAGTTGCTGATATATTTTCAGTTCAGCAGTTCCATCCCAGAGTCTCCCTGTAAAGCTGTTTTGTTGAAGTATCAAGTCAGCAGTGTCCTGGGAGACTGAAATCTTCTCCCTCTGGTTTCTGAATGCCGATAGTTTTGACATCCGATTTGAGGCCATTTATTCTTTTGTGTTGAGTCTGTGATGGTGCCTTTGGCTTGTTTTCCTCCCTAAGGACGTGGAGTTGGGTATATTGATCCTATACTGTAAGAGGGAGCAGCAGCAGAAATCTGTGCTGTGATGTTGGAACGTACAGGATTCCTCCAGAATATATCACCGGGGTGCTCTGTATGTGTGTGACTGTGAGATCTTAAAAACCAATTTGCACTAATCCCTTATGAATACCTGAGTGTTGAAAATCCTGCTGTGGAAGTAAATAGTTTCTGGCCTCCACTCCTTTTAGAGAAATTATAGAACAGTGTGACTTCTCCTTTCTGCCCACAGATGGTGAATGAGAACGTAGTTGGTTTCCAGTTATTTTGGCTCTCTCAAATATCTACAGGTTTCATGAAAACAACATTTTATATTTATATGGTTCTTTTGACCAGAAGTGCCATACAGTCTCCAGCGCATGTAATAATTGGGCTTTTCCTGTTGCCCTTTCAGCAGCACCACTTCTGTGGAGGCTCTGGGAGGGAGAGACGAAGGAGGCCTTAGAAGGCAAGAATGTTATGCGGGAAGGGTCAGGCCAGAGGGTTGAGAGAGGGAGATGCTGCCAAGGCACTGGGAGGGCCCAATTATCACAGGGGCCACCCTTTCAGCAGTGCCACTTCTGCCAAGGTGTCATTTCACAGAGCATCTCTCAGCTGTTGAGTTGCAGTGATGTCTCAGCAGAAAGGGTGCAGCTGAAAAGGGCAGCCCAGGGATATTTGAGCTTGAAAATCTCCCAGTTTGAAAAATGGGCTCTCCCATAGCGTTGGCATTTTGAAAATATGATCAAGATTTGTATATTTTCTCTTCTGTCATTTGCAGCTAATGAGTTCCTTGGTCATCATCTGCTTAACTATGTCACTTCGTGCTTAATGATGTGACTTCCGGTCCTCAGCAGGCCCCATGAAAGCTGTATAGCCCACTGTATGAAACGTATTTCACACATTATAGCATCTTGGTAACAACAGTCCTGTAAGGCAGGCCAGAACAACCCCCTTATTGCCAATGTGGCTGGACCTGAGACATTGTCTAAGTCTGCTTAGTATGATTGTGGCAGAGGTGAGGTTTGAACAGGAGACTTCTGGTTCACAACTCCTTCTCCAGGATGTTATAAGAGCTCTTTTCTTATTATTATATGGGTTTCCAGGTAGTTATGTATGGATTTCTTGGCTTCTATAACATGCTGCTGTTTTCCTGCACTTCGGACTTGTAAAAATTAGGAGCTGAAAGGAAAGGTTCCCATGAATGCCCAGCTTCTTCTATCTACTTTATACGATTTTATTTATTTTAAGATGATGTATCTGGTATTTGTGTTGCCAAGGTCAGTAATGATTTCAGTGACTCTTTAAGGTGGTGCCTTATTAAGTAGTATGCCCTGTTGTTAGCTAATTACATTGTGAGCTGCTGCTTTTATCTAAAGTCTGTGGATTCAAGCGTGATTTCTCCTTTATCTGTCTTGTATACATATTAGTACAGATAATCAGTTTTACAGGCTGTTATCATTCTTCTTATCATTTCAGAAGAAAGACACAGGAATGGGACAGAAAATGACTGAGGCAGGCTCCAGGGCTGTTTATAGGATCTAAAGTTTAAAAATGTTTAAAAAAAAAGCTTTTTTTTTTAGAACTTATATCAGTCAATCAATATATTTCAGGGTATTGCTAAAACATGTACATTTGCTTTTTAAAAAAATAAAAGGATTTGTATACTTTCTTCTTGATAGTCAAGGGGCTTTTGTCCATGGAAAAAAGGAACCCACCAGTCATAGGTAGCTATGTTGGTCTATGGGGGAAAAAAATCCAATAGTATAGCAGCTTTTGAGCAAGGTTTTGAGTTTCCCAGAACCCTTCTTTACATTGGCTTACATTACAACTTCCCCCTAAAAGAGGGAGGGGGAAAGAAAAGAGGGAGGGGATGTGGTGAAAAGTCCCCTCCCCAATCTGCAGTCTGTGAGATAGTCTAAAGATAAAATGAGGGTGACGGTCTCCAGACTTAGAGGAACCTTATTGTTCTTGCTCAAAATGTGTTCCATTGTGTTCCACTCCCTCGGAAGTATGTTTAAGGTTGCAGCTGGGATACCCAGTCCTATGGTGCCTGGGTGCCTCTAGGAGCAGCAGTAGCCAAATGACTACTGCTGCCTCCTTAGGATGCTACAGGAAGTTCTTCAGCGGAAGGGGGCGTTCATCCCCCCCCCGAATAAGGGTGCAGCAGGCCCGCCTATGGGTCTCCTCAACTCTGCGCTGACCATCAGTCCCACCCGCCACTCTGCCTCTTCCTCCGCCTTCCTGGAGGACATGCACCGCTGGCAGCAGTGTTCCTTACTGCCTGCCGACTCCGCGGGGGCACCTCTGTGCGCTGAGGACCGGCACAGGGCTGGCAGTCGGCCTTACAGCACTTTTGCGACACCAGGACCAGCACTGCAAGTGCAGCCCTGGCACTAGTAACAATAAGATTAGGCTATTAAGGGTTTTCTGGGCAGGGCATGATGGGAAGCGATGACTGGTACCATGCATAGTGGAAAAGCAGCACTCTGCTAAATTCTGCTGTCATTCACCATTTCTTCTTGCACACTTTTGAACTCATCTGTGCCACCACGGAAGCTTATGGTTTTTTTTCCTCTATAAAAGAAAGTTGAGGAATCTAAAATATGCCCCAAATAACAGAGTCCGTATAGTTCTGTGCATATGGAACAGCAGGTCAGGAAAGGGGGGATAATAATAGCACAACGTGGTCATCCTCTTTTCTTCTGTCCAACTGCTTTACGTGTTGGTGACTCACACTTACAACAAATCCCAGATGCTGTCATGGATTTTACCCCGCAGAAATTTCTCATCTGGAAAGCTTGACCGTGATTCCTTCTAGCTTTAGGATTTGAATTAATTTTTACATTACTGTCAGCAGAGTCAACTCTGCTACAGATGACTAGAATCTGGGGAGCAGGGAAGGAAGGAAACATTACCAAATCGAAAATGGGCTCTTTTTCTTTTGAAGGAATTACTTGTACTCTTCTTTATGCTGCAACCTAATAAAATCAGACAGCATGAAACATCTGGCAGCTTTTTTCATGGGTAAAATGTAGTTCAGTGTGTCATTAAATACATTACTCCACAGGCTTTGATATACAGTGCTATAAGCCTGAGAAGAACTGGAAAAAAAGAATGAGTAGCCAACAAACCAATAAAAAGCACACTGTCTAAAAGTCAAGCAAGGGTGGTTGACCTTGAAACGTAAAAATGCAGTTAAGTGCACTGCAGAAAGACGTCTGTGGATGTTTGACAGGCCATGTGTCTGTCTAAAGGCTTTGGCCTCCATTCATAATTACAGTGGGCTCTCCTTATCCGCGTGCTCAGTGCCTGCGGATTTCAGTATCCGCAGATGCTAAGCCTAGTGCTAAAGGGCCTCAGAGGACCCCCCCCCCAGCCGTGGTCCAAAGTAACATCTGGTTTGTGCCAGAAATTTCTGGTTGCATCTGGAAGTGTTCTGTGGCCCTCCTGGCACAGATTTAGGGTGCAATCCTAAGCTGCGCTGGAACAGGCGGGCTGGTGGGCCTGCACTATATCCAGCCCAGCTTGGGAGCAGGCCGGAGCCTCCATGGGACAAGGGCCTGTTTGCGCCCTTACCGCAGCATAGGTGCCAGCCACCCCAATGGTCTCCTTGGATCTGTGCTGGCTATTTAGCAGGCGCAGAGCTGAGGATGCTGCGTGGCCGAGATTGGCACCTCACAGCCTGGAGACGGGAGCTTGAGTGTGGCTTAAAATGCCCTCCCTCCCCCCACCCAGAAACACCCCTGTGCCATCCAAACCCAGACAGCGCAGGAGTGTTGTGCCACCAGCTTTGGCCAGCGCAGTTGGGCCGATGCTGCTGTGTTGCTGCCGTTGGGTTGATACTAGCAGCTCTTGAACCAGTGAGTTACAGGAAGTTGGACTAGATGGGACTTTGGCCTGATCCAGCGTGGCTGTTCTTATGTCTTGTTTCCCCTCAGCAGCCAACCAGATGCTCACAAGCAGGCTTGAAAGGAAAAACTCTTGGAGGAGTTGTTGCTCCTGAGCAATCGGTCTTCAGTGGCCTAAGGGCTCAGTATACAAGTGTTTCCCGTTAATAACCCCTTACTGGTCGTATTCAGTGGTGTCATCTACAAACAAGGAACAGGATTGCTGGGCGGGACTTGGACAGGACTTCCGCGTGATTGGCAGCCGGCCCGTTTCGTTCCGTGGCTGCCCTGGCCTCGGGGGGGGGGGCTGCCCCTGGTTTGCGCACCGCATCGCTGCTTGCCCAGGCTCCGGCGCGCCCCCACCCATCTCCCCCGGCGAGCAGGCACCCCCCCCCCAGGCCAGGGCAGCTGCGGAACAGGACGGGCGGGCAGCCAATCACGCGAAAGTCCTGTGGAAGTCCCGCCCAGCATTCCCGTTCCTTATTTGTAGATGACACCACTGGTCGTATTACTACACGCACAGCTATTAGGACCAGTCGCCATTGATAGACCATCAAATGGAAGCAGTTAGCTGCGGTGCTCCCCAAAGCTTGGCCAAAACGCCTTTATAAGCCTTAAACTTGGATGCTGCTTCAAAGTAGAAAAGGTCACCCCATTTGGGAGGCAAAAGGTCCCCAGTTTGAGCCTGTGATCTAGATTTTCCTGCTATGCATTATTCAGTTGTGTTTGTTCAACAAGATGTGGGAGATGCTTTCGTTTCTGTTCTTCAAAGCCAAGTTCTCCCCCTGGCCCTTCGCCCTTCGCTTTTGCCGTCACTTCACAGAGCAGCTTTAAGCCACTGGCGCTCAATGGTGACGCAGAACCTGGAAATAATATTCGCCTTGCGGAATTCTCCTCTTTGCACCACTAATTGCCGCAAGGGTCTATCTTATCCCCCATGCTATTTAACATCTACATGAAGCCGCTGGGAGAGGTCATCCGGGGGTTTGGGGTGGGGTGTCATCAATATGCTGATGACACCCAACTTTATCTCTCCTTTCCCCCTGATTCTGAGGAGGCAGTTGAGGTCCTGAATCGTAGTCTGGAGGCAGTTGGGGGCTGGATGCGGGCGAACAAGCTGAAATTAAATCCGGATAAGACAGAGGTGCTCTTGGTCCGGAAATCCACAGCTCGGGTATTGGATTATCGCCCTGCTCTGAATGGGGTCGCACTTCCTCTGAAGGAGCAGGTCCGCAGCTTGGGGGTTCTCCTGGATTCACAGCTGCACCTGGAGTCTCAGGTGTCGGCGGTGGCCAGGGGAGCCTTTGCTCAGATTCGGCTGATCCGCCAGCTGCGACCGTACCTGAGCTGCGCGGACCTGGCCACAGTGACCCATGCCCTAGTGACATCTAGATTAGACTATTGCAATGCGCTCTACGTGGGGCTGCCTTTGAAGACGGTCCGGAAATTACAACTAGTACAGAACGCGGCTGCTCGGGTGGTTGCTGGGGCACAGCGGTTTGACTCTGTCGAGCCGTTGCTTCGGCGACTACACTGGCTGCCGGTTCTGTTCCGGGCCAAATTCAAAGTGCTGGTGTTGACCTTTAAAGCCCTTTACGGCTCGGGCCCAGGGTATTTGAGGGACCGCCTCCTTCCATATAATCCGACCCGTACTCTGAGGTCATCTGGGGGGGCTCTTTTGACTGTGCCGCCACCAGGAGAAGTGAGAGGGGTGGTGGCCAGCAGGAGAGCCTTCTCGGCGGCGGCACCCCAACTTTGGAATACCCTCCCCTTAGAGCTAAGAACTGCTCCCTCGCTGGCGGTATTTCGGCGGGGACTGAAGACCTTCTTGTTTAAACAGGCTTTTAGTTGCTGACAGGCTGGCTGGTCTTGTATTTCTTGTATTTTTTATTTTTTGCACTCGATCCAGGGGATAACAGTTGTATTTGTATATTGTATTTGTATATTGTTTTTAATCACTGTTTTTAAATTATGATGTTTTTATTCTGTTTTTTAATTGTTTTTTGTATTGCCGCCTTGAATGCCTTTTTAGGCAGAAAGGCGGGGTAAAAATCTTTAAAATAAATAAATAAATAAAATTGAAACTGGATGGAAAATGCCCTGGACGATTAGTGCTGATCTACAGATTTGGTAAAATTGGCGCAGAGGGACTGTCCCATGGTCAGGCTGCAGGTTGAGAACCACGGAGAGTGTTTGTGTGTGTTGTAGTGCTAACCCGTATAAAACATTTTCCTGCATGTAGAAAGCTAGCACCTTGGAGAGAATGGTTCCTGCTTATGTCTTGCCTCGATAGAAGAGTTTTCCATGTGTATTTAAAAACAAAACAGCTTGATGAAAATGCCACTCTTAAGACAACCTATTGAGCAGCCCAGTCCTGCCAGGCCGCTGTGGGCACAGCGGTAGCCAAATAGCATCCTGTGGCAGCCAGCCAGAGGCTCCTCAGGAGGGCGTTTCCCCTGGGGAAAGCCCCACCGCCTGCAATGAGCCTCGACTCACCCCTGGCCATTTTACCGGTGGTGAATTAAGCAGCCTGGTTTGAGGCAGGACATTGGATCCAGTGGTGGAAGCAACTGCTGACTCCACCCCCTTTGTGGGCTGGCTCCTCCCCTCCCCGCCTCCCCTCCATTCCAACCGGGCTGACCAGCAGCCGGCACTGCTGGAGTGTTGGCAGTTCCGTCTGCTCGCGTTGGGGCCAGGCGCTAAAACTGCCCCAGCCCGAGCGGCATGGTGGCACAGGCGTGCATTACAGCACATTCGTGACACATATAGCCAGCGGTATACAGATACTGCCGGTGCTGTGGGCCTCCGGATTGGGCCCTCAGTGTGTTTTGGGTATTCATTTCAAACACTGTGATTTTAGAACAACATCCGCTTGGATGCCCATCTCACAGATTTCAGTGTGACAGATTTTTCAGCAGTCCTAAGCTGCACTGGAAAAGCGAGGCTGGCGGGCTTGCGCTGTATCCAGTGCAGCTTGGGAGTGCTCAGGATCCTCCCCAAGGCACAGGCATGTTTGTGCGCGCCCTTGCCCCGGGGCTTCCCTTATGGGCTCCTTGATTCTGCGTCTGCTGCGCCAGAGCCAAGGATGCTGCGCGACCTGAATTGGGGCCGCGTAGCCTGGGGACCGAGGCTTGGATGCGGCTGCATCCCAGCCCCGCCCCACTCCCTGGCCAGCATGCCTCCCAGCCCGCCCGCCCCACCCAGTTCCTCCCCCCTCCCGCCTGCCCTCTGCACAGAACCGCTCTTGTGCCATACCAACCACGTTTGGCTGGCGCATGAGTGGCGCAACAGGGCCTGACGCTGCTGCTAGCTTCGGCCCAATGGTACCAGTGCCGACACAGGGGTGCGGGTCAGCGCCCTCGTGCCAGCTCTAGTGCTGATGGGCCGACACAAGCAGTTAGCATCAGCCCAACGGCGCACGTAGGCTTGTGCCCTTGTTGGAATTGTAGGTGGAAGGTTAAAGTGTGACTTCCTTCAGAAGATGAGAAGAGCCCTGCTGGATCAGGCCAAGGGCCCAGCCGTCTCACAAGGTGTCTCTTAGAGTGCACACGACAACACCATGCCAGTATCCCCACTTCTTTGCATCTGGCATTCGGAGATGGGCTACTTCCAGGCTACTTCATTGTTAACCTTATGGGTAGAGGCTCCTGAGGTCATGTTCTGTGTCGTGATGAATAGCTGGGTTTCCCTGAGTTCCCCTGTTTCTCTTTGTGTGTCTGTTTTTCCCATGTTTGGGGCAACTTATTCGCAGCTTCTGTGCCTCCAGCTTTGGAAGTCACAGGCTTGCGGTCAGTGTCCCTTTGTTTTGTAAATGCCATAAGCCGGTTGGGGAGCAGGAAGGGAGTGAGTGCTAACTACTAGGTGCTACTTCCCTGGATCAAACTGGAGGCTCTGATAGCCCCATCCCTCTTCCTTGACAGGTGCGCTCACAACTCTCCTCGGCAGTCCGGAGCCCAGGCATGACCAGAGCTTCTGATCATGAGTACAGACTCAGAGGGTTTGTATCTACTGTGGTTTGTATCAGCTTTTTCTCATGTGCTGCCCAGCATGTGGAAGGTGGGGTCAGCTGATGCAATCATGTGCCTCTTCCCATGTATTCCCATGTACTGAACATGTAGACAGGAACTTGAGAACTGCAACCACATAAAGCGCCTGCAGTCATAGGTGTATGGTCCATAAGGACCAGAGCATTTATTTGCCAGTTGATTTCTCAAGAAAGACCAAGTGTTGGGTGCAAATTATAGTGACAAATTGAAAGGTCAAGAGAGATGCTTTAAAACTACTTTTTATACCCTGGCAGAGGCCACCATGCTATGCAGCCCTTGTCAAAGTGTCTCCGTGTTGAAACAGATAACTACTATGTTTCTCCTAGGAATGGTGTCCGTGTTATGGAGACCCACCTTCCCAAGAGGCCACCTTGCATGGAACTGTGTGTGCCAACAGTGATTCAACTGAGGGTTTGGTCTCTTTGTCATGACCTAGCATTAATGGAAAGTTTCACCTCTGTGAAACAGGTACCCAGCTGTTTTCTTTGACAGCTTCTTTTGCTGAATCATCCCACAGGGCTCAGTTTGCCAGAGTCTGCTGCATTCAGTTATTCCACCTTTGGTATATAATATATTAATTAAATGTCAAAAAACCGTTAAATTCTGGCCCATCTGCTTCACATATTGTAAGTACTTAGGATCAAGGCCAAATGTCACAATTCAACACTGGGCTTAGCAGCAGCCAAAGAGTGACCAAAGCTTTGGTATAATTATAATACACAACTAGGAATTCACCCCTTTTTAAGAATTCACCCCTTTTGCTTAATGGACGGCTCTCACACTTGTGCTCTGATTCAGTCCTTTAGCGCAATGTTATCCAAACTGTGGGTTGGGACCCACTTGGTCGGTCACAACGTGTCAGGTGGGTCGCAGAGAGCAGCCATATTGGAAGCTGCAGGCCTTCTTCTTCTAGATTCCTTTTGTGAGTGTTAACAGTTTGAATTTTTAAGTGAGGGTTTTTAAAATTTTGTTTTTAGTACAGTGCTTTTCCATCATACAGTACAGTGCTTAGCCCCTGCTAAGTGGGCAAGTGGTGTCCTCTTATATTTAGCAGGGGGAGAGCAATTGTCCCTCTTCACCCCAGCACAGTGTCTTTCTCGTGGCTGTTGCTGGTGGTGTTCTCCATTCTTTTAGATTGTGAGCCCTTTTGGGACAGGGAGCCATTTAACTTTAATGTTACTATTTGCCTGTAAACCGCTTTGTGAACTTTTTGTTGAAAAGCGGTATATAAATAGTAGTGATTGATTTTTGTCCTCATCTTGCTTTCTATCAAGGATGTTTCATGGTTGTACAGTTGCTGAAGCCCAAGAATGCCAATTTGCATTTCAGGAGCTTCAGTTTATTATGTTACAGTGACAGCACTTCCTGCTTGATGATGTCACTTCTGGCTATGACATCACTTCCAGGTTAATGACATCATGTCTGGTGGGTCCCGACGCGAGTGCCATTCCAAAAATTGGGTCCTAGTCTAAAACGTTTGAGAACCACTGTTCTAGCATCATAGAGGCAACTAGAGATGCCCGTTGTTATTGTTGGATGTTCTCTGTAAAGAAGGTTGGCGCATCTAGAAAAGGCAAGTAAAATCTGTATACTGTACTTGCAAGGTATGGGCTGGTATAGGATGTGCTTGCTTCCATCTGAATACTTTCTGTGCTGTGGATCAGGAGGCCTTGATTCTCTGACAATGACTGGGAATAGTGTTTGCCTACAATAATATCATGCTATTTTTTTCCCTTTGTGTTGTTCTTGCTTTTGCTTTACAGCCTATTTGAAATGATGAATAATACTAAAAGAACATCTATGTTAAATGTAATTAGGCTAATTTTTAGCTCTCTCAGCATGAAGGCAGATGGGATACACTGGTACACAGCAGGGCAAAGTAACCACTTCAGCACTTTAGAAATCTGTCCAAAATAATTAATAATCTTAAATTGGGGAAGAAGTCATGTTGACCTTATGCAGGAAAGAGTGGTGTGGAGCTGAAATTGTGCTGATGAATCACATCGCGTTTTCTAATCTGTAGGTTGGAAGTACAGTTGTAGGTAGGTAGGACTGTAGCATACTTATCTTTCAGATTTAGTAGATGCCGGGGGCACTTGGGTAAGGTGAACTATAAGCAAGAACATAGAGGTCTCACATTGGCTACTTGTCCTTCAGAATTAATTTTAGCAGTTTCAATTATCTGGCTTTTGTTATTGATGTGGCTTCTGCTGATTTTCTGTCGATATGGGGCGCCTGGAGTTAGGGTGGCACAGGCCAGGAAAGTTTGGCTAGCATAAGGGCCACTGTAAAGTATGTTTGGACCACTCTCGGAGTCAGAGAGGCCAGCACACAAACGTGTACCACCCTCCCTGACTCCAAGAGTGGTCCAAATGTGCCAGCCTAACTGTGCTGGACTAACTCCAGGTTAGGCTTTTCTCTTGGTTGTGTTGGGGATAGGGTGGGTTTATTGCTGATTTTTTTGGTCTGTCTTATTCTTTTAAAATTATTCATATTGCCAGCTCTCTTGGGTTCCTTTAAAAAGAGAGAGTCAGAAATTCTGAAAACAAAATGGTGTACTTAATTTTTTTTATTCTTTATCTTGGACAACAACAAAATAAACTACAAACACAAATTAACACAAACCAACAAAATTAACATCTATTTGATGGGGTTTTTCCAGGAGAACATTTAGGACTTCTCCCTTTACCTGGCTTTCAAATGCCATGAAATTGCTCTCTGGGACCATAATGGACTCTGACATTTGAGTATGGTGCTTGGGTACAGTAGAACCTCAACATCCAGGTTGGAATCTGGCAGTGGTAGATTCTGTACATGTCTTTGCGAAACATGTGAATTTGCGATGGAAGTGTGTGAGCCTGTGCAACATAGCAAAGCAGATCATAAAGGTGATGTTCTTCTTGCTTCGCTTTAGCTGTACAGGCATGCCCTGGTATCTTCTGGGGTTCCATCCCGAACTTCACTCTAGATACCTGAAACCGCAGATACCTTCTTAACGATAGGGGAATATCCGCAGTTTTGGTATCTGTGGATAACTGAAACGGTGGATACCGAATCAATGAATAATACCGAGGCACACCTGTATTACCTGTGACAGGGCTCCCGTGCAGCAGCTAGAACTCACAATGTGAAACCCAGTTATTGCAAACTTTTCGTAATAACAAAAGATTCACTTGTCAATATCATAGAATGTTAAAAGTTGGAAGGAAGCTTGGAAGCCGTCTCATCCGACCCCTTGCTCATTGCAGGCCACTGCTGTAGTATCCCTGACGTGTGGCTGCCGACTTCTGCTGAAAAACATCCCATGCGGGAGAGCCCATCACTGTACAAGGCAGTCTGTTCAAATCCCAGACAGCAGTCACAGCTAGGAAGTTCTTCCTCATGTCTAGCCTGTAGTTTCAGCCCGCGGCTTCTAGTTCAGGACCCACAGACAATAAGCCATCCTCTCCTTCTGTGTGATAACCCTTCATATCCTTGAAGATCAGCTATCATATTCTCCCTTAGACTTCTCCAGGCTAAATAAAAGCAAACACTCCCAGCTAAATAAAATCAAGTTTCTCATAGGACTTGGTTTCCAGATCTCTCACCGTTTAGTTGCCCTTCTCTGAACCCTGTTCTAGTCCTTAAAATGTGGTGCCCCAAATTGCAGAATATTCCATGCTGAATAGTGCATAACAGATTTATGTTACTATTACTACTTGTGATCGGGACTCTGTGCCTCTATTAATGAAAGTAAAGGTTTTGTCAAATGCATTAATGAAATCTAGGTACATGGTGACTGCGGTGTTCCTATGATCTATTAATTTGTCAACTCTGTCTAAAAAAAGAGATATGATGAGTAGTGTGACTTGTTAGAAAATAATGGGGTGATTTCCAAGGCTCACAAATGTTCTCCTTAATAATCTGTTTCAGGATCATTCAAGGTACTGGAGTTAAGCTGAATGGTTTGTGGTTTCCTTGATTTCCCCCCCCCCTTTTAAAGATAAGGACAATGTTCGTTTCACCTGGCACCTCACCCATGAGGAGTTCTCAAATTATAGACCAGTGGCTCCCAAACTGTGGGTGAGGACCCACCAGTGGGTCACGAGCCAATTTCAGATGGGTTGCGAAGCACTTAGGGCAGCCATTTTGTAAATAGGGGAAGATGGGATGCTGCAAAGGGGGTGGGCAGTGTGGTTGCTTTGCTTGTGTCAAGGTTGTAAACAGGCTTTTTCTGTTGAAAAATGACTGAGAAATAATCCAGCTTATTGCTGCATTCTCAGGAAGGCAGCAGGCTCTGATGTGACAATGACGGCACTTCCTGCCTGACATCACTTCTGGTGCGTCCTGGACAGATTGTCATTCTAAAAAGTGGGTCCCAATGCTGAAAAGTCTGAGAACCAGTGTTATAAGTGGTATTTCTCCGATCATATCTACAAGCTTCTTCAATATCCTGGGTGCAATTTATTTGGCCCTGGAGATGAATATTCATTTAAACTACCTAGATCTTCCCCTACAATCTCTACCTGTATGGAGCTGTGATTTTCCTTGTTAGTACAACTGTTGTTCGATTAGGTGCCTTTCCCCTTGTGGGAGAAGACAGAGGCAACGTGAGCACTTCTTCTGCCTTCTCGCCATCATCTGATGCTGCCTTGCCATCTTCTCCATGCAACAGGCCTGCCACTTCCTTGACCTCTCTCTTGTTTCAGACATTGATCCCAAACACCCTTTTTGTTGCTGTTGGCATCCCTCACTAGCCTCGGCTCATTCTGGGCTTTAGACTTCCTGCCGTCATCCCTGCAGGTGCGGGTTAGAATTATGCACTGTGGCTGTGTTAACTGCCCTTCCACTTCTTGTACATGTTGTTCTTGCCTCTTAACTCTTCAGAAAGCTCTTTGTGCAACCATGCTGCTTGCCTTAGATGTCTTCCCAATGTTTCTTGTCATGGGAACTATTTGTGATGGTGCCTTCAGTATCTCACTCATCCCATCCTTCTTGGGCTGTCTTCTTCTTTAACAGTTTGGGTAATGGAATAGGAATTTTCCTCTGAGCCCTTTAAAATCACCTTTCCTTAAATCCAGGATATACCTCTAACTACCCCCTCCTCCTCCTCCTCCTTCTGTCTTGCTGTTGCCCTTCTAACAAGTCCTGGTTGAGAAAGGTGTGCCTCAAGCCCTCTCACCTACAGGGACACTGGCTTGCACTTGCAACAGGTGTTGTTCATATCCTCTTTGGGTAGGAATTAGGAAAAGAAACATGGCGCATGCCCTGCAGGTTCCTCCTATTACACATCAGTTAAAACTTGATCAGTTCAGTATTAATAGCAATAAAACAAAGATGGGAAAAGACCTACCAAGGGAAACAGTGGCCATTCTTAACATCTGGTTTTTCTGCATTTGAGAAGCATCCATTTGTTGTTTGAGCTGATTCGTCCAGCCATTTCTCTTTTCCGGCCCTTAACACCTATTTTCTACCAATGATGCACTGGAGATTGCATTTCTACTAACGTTGCTGTAACGCAGCATTGGTCGAAAATGGTTTAAAGACTCCAGTGAGCCTGTCAGTGTGGAACATTTTGAATGGGAACTGATACAACTGGCATTTTGGAGGTTCTCAAACGTCTGATTAAAATCGCCATTGATGTGCTACAGTTGTCTTGACCCATTCACAAGACCTCTTCAACATGTGTGATTCAAACAGAAACTTGGGCCTTTCCCCGTTTGGAATGAAAGGGAAAGAATTTCTGGGTCAAAGTGAGGACTTTACGGCCCAGACTTGCTTGGGGGACTTATCTCATCTGCAAATTTAAGCCCTGCAGTAGACTGGGTTGGGCTGAGTTTATCTGAAAATAGATTAGTGCTATTTTATTCTCTATGTGTTTTTGCTTTGAAAGACTTCTATCTGTTCCAAGTTCTGAAAGTCTTAATAACTAAAAGGTTTACATGTTGTACTTGGCAGTGTTTTCACTCTTTCAGATGTAGACGTTTGACTGGGAAAAACTTGGCACGGCCTGGAAAGTGTGAATTGATATAAATTATTAAGATAAACACAAGCTTGCTAAAGTAGGGGGGGGGGGGAGAAATGCCTGGCGTGTTAGACTTCCTTTTTCAACATGTGTATTAATTTTTAAGTGGAAAAGCTCTCATTTTCTCCCTCTGCTTCCTTCAAGGGCTTTCCTTCCATTTCTCTTTCTTCCAGCATTCTAGCGCATCTACTTTCAAGTAAATCCCAATGAATAATACAGGGGGATTTGTACTCGGAAAGAAGCGTGATCTTGCGGCTGCCACTAAACAGCAGAAAAAGTTTGTATCTTTTTCAAATTTCATAATGCAAAATTATGTATCTTTTTCAAATGAACGACCCCTGCTTGAGCTTTTAGTGCTGCAGAAGTTTGAGAGGACGTTACCTTGCTTTGTAAGGGACTACAGGTTGAGTATCCCTTGTCTGGACTGCTTGGGACAGGAAGGTGTCTGAATTTTGGAATAATTGCATAAATAGAAGGAGAAATGCTTCCTCTGGCTCTTTTCACTGTCTGCTGGCTTTTTTGACTTTTTTCAACAATAGCACACACCACAGAGAGAGAATAGAACCTACAGCCTGTAGGTGGGAATGAGCACAAGACCTTCTAGTGTTCACAGTACAGAAAGTGCTAGTTTTGACTTATAAAGCCCTTTACGGCTCAAGACCAGGGTATTTGAGGGACCGCCTTCGTCCATATAAACCACCCATCCTCACCAGTCATCAGAGGAGGCTCTTCTGTCTGTGCCGTCACCGGGAGAGGTGACGGGGTGGTGGCTAGGAACAGGCTAGGTGGCTAGGGACACCACCATTTTGGTGGTGGCACCTCGCTTATGGAATTCCCTTTCCCTGGAATTAAGAAAGCTCCCTCCTTGCAGACTTTTCGCGGGGCCTTAAGATCTTTTTATTTGTGAAAGCTTTCATGGACACTGCGGTTTGGCATTTTTATTGAACTGTCTTTTAATATTGGGGTCCAGGGTGCTTGCTTTGTTTTAATTTTTGATTAATCTAAGCTTTTTAATATGCTTTTATTGTAATTGTATTTGTTTTTGTTTTTTTAATTGTTTGCCGCCTTGGGTCTCCGTAAGTGTGGGAGAAAGGCGGAATAGAAATACAATCAATCAATCAGAGTTTTTTTTAAAGAGTCTTGGACAAAAATGTCTGGATTTTGCATCACTTCTTGTGTACAGTAGCAAAGAAGTGGAAGAATTACAATGGTTTGCTTAAGGGGCATCTACGCAAGTCTTGCTTTTTGAATGGTGAATCGCTGTGCTCGTTGTTTCATTAAACCCTGCGTAATCTGATCCATCATCTTTAAAGCAAGTCCACAAGTCTCCAATGTAGGGGTTTCTAGATTCCCAAGTCAGGGCTTCAGCCCATGTTGACCCACATTACTATGCACGGAAGGGATAGAGTCGACAAAGGGATGTTCTTTTCCCTCTCTCAAAACACCAGAACCAGGGGGCATCCGCTAAAACTGAGGGTTGGGAGAGTTAAAACAGATAAAAGGAAGTACTTTTTTACCCAGCGGGTAGTTAATCTGTGGCACTCTTTGCCACAGGAGGTGGTGATGGCATCTGGTCTGGATGCCTTTAAGAGGGGATTGGACGGATTTCTGGAAGAAAAGTCCATCGTGGGCTATAGGCAGTGATGGATTGTGCAACTTCCTTACATTAGTAGTAGGCTACTTCAGAGTACCGGGTGCAAGGGAGTGGCAACAGGATGCAAGCATCTTGTTGTCTCGTGCCTCCCTGGGGCACCTGGTGGGGCAGCTGTGAGATACAGGAAGCTGGACTAGATGGGCCTTTGGCCTGATCCAGCAGGGCTCTTCTTATGTTCTTATGCATGTAGCTGCTTTCCAGAACAGTACATAACATGAGTTTTTCCAGTGTGAATAAAATGGAAACAAGAGAATGTGTTGGCATTCCAAGGAACTTTCCAGGGAATTCCATGTCTTGTGTTGCTGTGTGGTTTAGGAGAGTGTTATTTGCTTCTTGCAGATGTAGGCTATCTCTGCTCCTTGTCACTTGTGTACCCTTGGCTTTTTCTCAGAATCTTTGTAAAGAACAGACCAGACAGCACCAAACCTTAAAACATGACATCTGTACAGAGTCATACTGCTTGAGACGGCTTTTTATCTTCCTGCCTGAGGATTAACCAGCACAATGGTCTGATTTGATGCTCCCTATGCTGGTCAAAATCTAAGAGACGCCCACCCTCCAACTCTTGTCTGCGTCTTTCCCATTCAATAATTGATGGAGAAGATACGATGGGAGACTAACTTCCAATATTCCGCCAGCTTAGAAACTGGGCTGAAAGGTTGTCTGGCGAGGCTTTTTTTCTTAGACTGGAGGCACTTTTTCAAGAGAGTTGAAAACCTTTTGAGAAAGTCTGTTCCCATATTGTATTCACTTTTTTTTTGATCCCACGGTTGCTCCTGGTCTTTAACAGTTTTTTTTTTTAAATAATGCAAAACCTGTTTCATCAGATGCGGAAGTGTGCGTGTGCATTCCATGAACAGGGAAAACAGATCCTTAAAAATTCCTTCCTGAGGATTGGGGTGGGGTGGGGGTTCTTAAGCAGCAAGGCACGTGGCATGGGAAACGGGGTGGGAGAGTCAGCAAAAGTAACATCCTTCTGAGTGACTGGAACATTTTCCATTTGCAGCATTAGAATGCAATTCAGTGTCTCCGTGCTTTGTTTGATACGATTGAGCCACTAGTAAGGGCACAATCCTAACCAACATTCCAGCACTGACATAGCTGTGCCAATGGGGCATGTGCTGCATTCTGCAGTGGAATAGTAGTTATGGAGGCCTCCTCAAGGTAAGGGAATGTTTGCTCCCTCACCTCAAAGCTGCATTGCCCTTATCCTGTTGCTGGGAAATTGGTTAGGATTGTGCCCTAAAACTGCAATCTTAAATATACTTACCTGGGAGTGAGTTCCATTGAACTCCATGGAGCTTACTTCTGTGCAGACGTGTTGAGAATTGTGCTGTCAAGTAATGTTTGAGGGTTCTCAAACTTTTTGATTTCTAGAGCCCTATACACTCATAGGAACATAAGAAGAGCCCTGCTGGATCAGGCCAAGGGCCCATCTAGCCCAGCTTCCTGTATCTCACAGTGGCCTACCAGAGGCCTGCATCTGTTTTGCCACTCCCTTGCACCTGGCATTCTGAAGTAGCCTACTATTAACATAAGAAGGTTACACAACCCATCATGGTTTATAGCCCATGATGGACTTTTCCTCCATTCCTAAATGGACTTTTAGGGAGGGAGCCCCACTGGTGCATGCATGGAATCTCAGGGAGCCCCAGAACACTGGTTCATATGTGGAGTGGTGCAGCACTGAGCAGATGGTGGCCACTTATGGTGTGCTCATGGAGCTCCTTAAGGGGTCTTAGGGAGTTCCAGGGCACCTACAAGCGTACTTTGCAAAATGCTGATTTAAACTATAATTTCCCGAGAAAATACTGGCTTTCTGAACCATAACATTCTACAAATAAAGGTAACTGTTGAAATAATTCATTGCCGTATATGCCAGTTTGTTCTCAAACTGTGGGCTGCGACCAGTGGTGTCATTCAAATGATTTAGGAACAGGAACTGACTTTTGAGTTCAAATTCAAATGTTGGAAAAACAACAACCCGGAAGCAGCCATGAGCCCGTTAGGATCCGGAACGCCCGTTCTGGTCCGTTCCCCCTGAATGACATCACTGGCTGCGACCCACCCATGTGTCACGAGCCAATTTCAGGTAGGTCGCGAGGCATCTAGGGCAGCCATATTTTAAATAGGGGAAGATGGGATCCTGGAAAGGGGGGAGGGCTGTGTGGTTGTTTTGCTTGTGTCAAGGTTGTAAATAAGCCTTTTTTCTTTTGATTCACTTTGCTATTGGAAAATGACTGAGAAATAACCCAACTATTGTTGCATTCTCAGGAAAGCAGCAGGCTCTGGTGTCATAATGACGGCACTTCTGGCCATGACATTATTTCTGGTGGGTCCTGGACAGATTGTCATTCTAAAAAGTGGGTCCTGGTGCTAAAAGCAGTGGTGTCATTCACAAACGAGCTGCCGGAACGCGAGGCGGGACTTACTGCTTGATTGACAGGCAGTCCGTGACGCGTCGCTGCCTGCCCACCCGCCGCGGGGCTCCCTCCGGGTGGCGCGCCCCTCCGCGGCTCGCCTAGGCACCCAGCACGCCCCCTAGGCAAGCGGGCACCCCCTCCAAAGTCAGGGGTGCCCGCACAGCAGTCGGGCAGGCAGCGACGCGTCACGAACGAGCAGCCAATCAGGCGGTAAGTCCCGCCTCGCGTTCCGGCAGCTCGTTTGTGAATGACACTACTGGCTAAAAGGTTTGAGAACTGCTGGCATATGCTATATGTTGTAAACCATCTCAACATTTAACACATAGAATAAACACATATAACAGATAAAGTTATCGCAGAGAGCTTCCTGAATTACATATAATAATCAGATTGTGAGACTTGATTTTTCATCCTTGTTCACCACTGTTTCTTTTCAAAGTTGCTGTATGTTGCAGTTTCACATCTCACAGTCCAGAACTGGTAGAAACTGGCATTCCGTCTCTCCGTCTCAAGATCAGATAAACACCTGTGTGTCCTTCAGCAGGCAGCTTCCCAGCTTGTTAGGGATAGTAGTTGTACTCCCTTGCTGATAGTGTAAAATAAGCAGGCAGTTTCACACGGGAAGCCCTGGCTGGAAACACTGCACATTCCCATGAGCTCATAGTGTTCTAAGAGTCACCCCATTGGGTAAGATGGGGCACAAGGGGTCTTCAGGTATCCACCTACCAGATACACTCTGGCTGCATCCCTTTGTTCTGTTGTTGGAAGGAGTTTTTCACTGTGTGTGCTTAAGATGTAAAGCTGCACTGAAACAGCCGCCTGCGAGCGGCATAGACTTTACCGGCTTCCTAGCCGGCAGATTGAACCTTTGTACCTTTCTCACTTTCGCTACAATAAAGAGACTTTGTTATGGAAATGTGGCGATTGCTTCAATCCTTCGCTTCGGAGCGCTAAGGCAAGGCGCTGGAATGGGTCTCCAAGCCCCCAACTCTGCTACTATTTACACAAATACACAACACTGTATACCTTCACATCTCCGTCGGATCGCAGAGGTGTGTGTTTTGTCTTGTCTTGTCTTGTCTTGTCTCGTATTAGCAATACCGTCCACTTTTGTTTGGTTAAGGACCAGAGCATGGATGAAAGTTAAAAATGGATGAACGTCGAAGCACAGGCTTTATTTAGCTTGCAAATTTATTTTGGCCAGTGGGAAAAATATATACATGCAAGTGCGTGTGAAACCGAAATAGATAGAAATAAAAGAGAAAAGACCATCAACAAATCGGACAAAAGAGGAAAACAAGTAGATGAAATTTGAAATAAGGTTATAATTAAAAACGGCTGAAAAAGTATTGCTGTATTAGTTTCTGGAGTAGTTTCCAGTTTTCCCATTGCAGAATTATTTGCTGGCTTGCCAGTCTCTATGTGCCAACGGTTTGCTTAAGATGTTAGCCCTGTGAGATCCTTTTTGATATGGAAGAGTCGAGAAGAGGGCGACAACCTTTGTACTCTCTGTTAGGAAGGAACTTGTCAAGTAGAGAAAACGCCTTGCTGTAACACCGAAGGACAGGTTCAAGCATGCATGCACCATCACATAGTGGGGAGCCAAATGTGTCCAAAAATTCTGCCAGTGGTGTTGGATCTGTTGTGATTCATTTACACATGCAACACTTGCAGACAGAAGTTTGTATTCGGAAGTGACAGGATAGTCATATTGTCTCAAATTTAAACATTTTCAGTGGAGCAAGTTCACAAACAAGTATTTGGGAAGCAACTGGTGTGTGTGTGTGTGTGTGTGTGTGTGTGTGTGTGTATGAGAGAGAGAGAGCGAGCGAGCAGTCCTAAGATACAAGGAAATCAGTTCCTAGCTGTGTTGGACTGTGACAGCAAAAGCAACAAAAGATTTTGTGGCACCTTAAAGGCTACTGTATGTGTTATAATTGGGAGTTTTGTAGATTAGGGCATATTGCGTCAATTGCTTGGAATCAATAGGATTTGTTTCCAGGGAATGCATTTCATATTGACATGCTGAAATCTTACTATTCAGGCTCCGAGCCTAAACTCTCTTACAAGGAAGCAAATTCCACTGAAATTGGTGAGACTGACTTCTGGGGAAAAAATATTTTGTTGAGGATTGTGCTGTGTGATGCAGTCCATTTAAAATCAGCATCAATGTTGAGATATCAATACTATGGACAAAAAGGGTTTAATCTTGGTCCTGTCTCTTGCAGGTCAGAAGGGTCAGACTATTGGCAATCTGGGGTTTGTGTGGTTGGTGCTGATTTTTTTTTTTTTAAAGACTTGGAAATGCACAGGCATAAGCAAAACTGCCTGCGCTGAATAACTACAAGTGTTGTGAACTGCTGTGGTCATGAGTTTTGCAGCAAGCCTTTGTTGTGGCTGTGCTACCAACATGGGCTTTTGCAGTCTGGATTAAAAGGATTAATGGTTTAATCTTTGCCCACTCTACAGAACAGCTCTTTGTATGCGTCAGGTGGTTTTTTCCAAGCCACAAGTGGTTTTAAAGTAGCTCATAAACAATTAAGGATTCCTGTGAAGGCCAATGGAGACCGTTAGGAGCTGCAGGTAGTATTAAACACAGTTTAGCTTTTACATTTTTGTTTTGCAGTTTCCCCTCATTTTTGTGTTGGGACAAATGCAGTACTGTGAAATGTCTATCTGGTCTGAGCTAATGACACACACACACACACACACACACACACGAGACCGAGCAACCCTGATTGTGGGGAATTGAATGATGATGATCGTTACCTATCAATTTTATTTTATCCTTGGTGTTGTGAGATGTTGACAAGAGAAAGCAAACCTCAATGACATGACTTTCATTTTGTGTTCATTACTGCAGAATGCTGCTTCTGTGTCTTCTTGTGAACTACTAAGACAACTGATTGAGGAGAAACAAAGGCTTGTGCTCATTACGGAACTTGTTTGTGTGAAAGTGTTCAGATATACTAACTTGACTGCTCCACCAGGGCTGGCCTTAAGCAAATGTGATGAAGAGTGCAATCCTAACCTGGAGTTAGGCCAGCAAAGTTTGGCCGGCACAAGGGCCACCCTTTGGACCACTCTCGAAGTCAGAGAGGACAGCACGCAGATGTGCACCATCCTCCCTGACTCCGAGAGTGGTTCAAACGCGCTTTACGGTGCCCCTCTGCCGGCCTAACTCCAGGTTAGGATTGCATCCATATGCATATAAGAAGAGTCCTGCTGGATCAGGCCAAGCCCCAACTAGTCCTGCTTCCTGTATCTCACGGTGGCCCACCAGGTGCCTCAGGGAGCACAGGAGACAACAAGATGCTTGCATCCTGTTCCATTCCCTTGCACCTGGCATTGTGACCAATGCCATCACATTGGGCCCCGCACTTTAGGAGTGTGCAACAAGCATATCACCTGCCGCTGCAGCTGGGAACTCGATGGGCTGTAGGTCAGTGGGGCAAGCAGAGCAGCTTTATCCTGGGCCCTCCCACCTGGCCTGCCTTTGAACAACCCAAAATGGGCCTCCTGGAAGCAGTTGGCGGTGGTGTCGTCATGTCCCCATCAACTATTTCTGGATGCCGCACTTTATGTGTGGCATCACAAGTGCTTTTCTTGATGAGTGGGGGTCCCTGCAGGGAGGGTGAGGGCCCCTTGGGAATGCCCTGCCACTCCTAGAGCCAGCCCTGTGCTCCACTAATACACCTCTGGCAAACCTAGGGGTATGGCTGTGAGCTCACAGAGCAAATGCTCTCTATGTTTTGCAAAGGACCTTGTTTCCTGCTCTTATGGATTGGATAAAAGGTAAAGGTTTCCCCACGACCGAATGGTGTAGTCGTGACCGACTGTAGGGGGCGGTGCTCATCTCCGTTTCAAAGCCTGTAGAGCCAGTGTTTTGTCCGAGGACAAGCTTCCGTGTTCATGTGGCTGGCATGACTCTACGCCGTTCCCTTCCCACCAAAGTGGTCCCTATTTATCTACTTGCATTTAGGTGCTTTCAAACTGCTAGGTTGGCAGGAGCTGGGACAAGCAACAGGAGCTCACTCCGTTGCGCAGTCTTGAACTCCCAACCTTCCGGTTGGAAAGCCCAGCAGCAGCGGATTAACCCACTGCGCCATCACGTCCCTTATGGATTGGGACAAACATCCAAATTAGAGTGCAGGAACTTGCCACTTGAAGGCAGCCAAAACTAATGCACCATGTGAAGGAAGAGCTCAGGGTTTTAGAAAAACTAGAAGAGATTCACAAGTAAGAGACAACATAGAAGGAAGTTGGGGAAGGGGCCATAAATTGGTGGTAAATTATATGTGCTACATGGAAGAAGTCTTGGGATCTTAGAGGCTAGGAGAGGCTGGGACAAACATTGCTGCCATGTCTGTGGGAGCTAAGCTTATCTTTCTGTCTCTTTACTTCATTTGGCGTCTACAGACTTGGTTGTTTTAATGTTAATAAGATGCTGGATCAAGGCCATAATGGGAGGAAGGGTAAAAGCCTGCCTTCTCTTCCATGTGGTCCCAATCTGGAGCGGGTCTCCTGCATCACGCACAGCAAGCCTATAAGCCCCAATCATAAAATAATAGGCATGTTGCCTAGTTTGGAACTGACTTAAATGAACAAATCTCTCGCACATCAAAAGGCCATAGACAGGTTTGAGATGGAGCGTATGCTCGGTAGGATGTGGCGACCAATTCCAGCTCTAATATCAAATATGACAGTGATTCCCAAACTGTGGGTCGTGAGCAAATTCCTGGTGGGTCATGAAACACCTAGAGCAGCCCTATTGAGAATATGGGAAGATGGGATGCTGGAAGGGCGGAGGGCTATTGGTTATGCTTGTACATAGGCTTTTTTCCTTTCTGATTCCCTTTGCTATTGGAAAATGGCTGAGAAATAACCCAACTTGTTGCTGCATTCTCAGGAATCAGTAGGCTCTGGCATCACAATGACGGTACTTACGGTCATGACATCACTTCTGGTGGGTCCTGGGTAGCTTGTCATTCTAAAAAGTGGGTCCTGATGCTAAAATATATTCAACTATTATGAATCTCATATTCCAGGGGTTTTCATTTGTCTTGTTCACACCACACATTTTTTAGGAGCCTGTTTCATCTTCTGTGTGCAGACGCAGTCTGTATAAGGTAGCACCTATAAGGTAGCATCTTCCTTTGTTGGGGTGGCCATGAAAGTGATGACGACAGAGGAACAGGCTGCTCCAGGCATGAGTCAATGGCATGGACGGGTCATAGGTTTAATGTGCGCTTTATGCTATTGCAGATGATCAGACAATGAGGCATCTCTCAACCGTATGCTCCCCATCACAAAATACACTTGTCGGAACATTTCCATTAAAATATCACCCTGTTGCCCCCTCTCCACAAAGTGTGAACAGAGTCAAACTGGTCTGCTTAATGAGGCTGGCTGTCCATTGAAAACTGCCCGGGTTCCTGTGTAAATGGGAATCTGGTAATTATAACCAGCTGACTCTCCTCTTCAGAAGTTCCCCCCCCAAGTGTTTATGCTTTCAAGCTCACAGACTCCCCACCCCCACCCTGCCTACTGGTATGAGTTATTGGCAACTTCTGCACGTCTTGACGTAAGCTTAATAATTTTTGCCCTGATTAAGTAATCCTTGTTAACAGACATAGCTGCCTGCCTCTGTAGCTCATCATAAACCTATGCAGGGAGTATATGTGGGATTATACAGTGCCTGGTGTGATCTTAATACCCATCCAAAATTAGAGTTATACAGTAGGTCACATTGACTTTCAAAGAGACGCAAGACAATGCTGCTATTTTTTGGATCAAATCGATCCACCGCCTTTCTCAAGCCACTATTTCTTGATAGATCTGCTTTGTTTCTCCAGGGTACGTTTCTTTAACTCCAGTGTCTTCTGGCATTGAGGATGCAATACGTGTTTGTAAGATGCTGTATTTTTATGAGATGCCCAGTTATGCCATTTTTGAAGGCAACGAAAACAAATTGAAAAAAGAATGAAAAGCAGAAAAAAATTGCATCCGTTTAAGATATATTTGATTTTAAATATATCCATTAAAAATATTTGAAACATCCCCCAGCCTTTGCTGTTTAAACCCAGACACCCAAAGCATGGCCCAAATAGGTGAACCTTGCACTGTTTCCAACAAATGCTGTGGCTTCAGTTTGGTTCACATCTGCATGTGCAATACTTGATTTCTGTACCCTCGAGTTGAGAAAGGAACTGCGTGTTCTGTGTCAACTTGATGGATCAAGTGGATAGAGGGATGCTCTTTTCCCTCTCTCACAACGCCAGAACCAGGGGGCATCCACTAAAATTGAGTGTTGGGAGAGTGAGAACAGATAAAAGGAAATACTTTTTTACCCAGTGGGCAATTAATCTGTGGAAATCCTTGCCGCAAGAGGTGGTGGCGGCATCTGGCCTAGATGCCTTTAAGAGGGGATTGGACAGATTTCTGGAGGAAAAGTCCATCGCAGGCTACAGGCTACCTCAGAATGCTAGGTGCAAGGAAGTGGCAATTAGATGCAGATATCTTGTTGTCTTGTGTGCTTCCTGAGGCATCTGGTGGCCCCCTGTGAGATACAGGAAGCTGGTCTAGATGGGTTTTTGGCCTGATCCATCATGGTTCATGTTCTTAACTTTGTTGAAGGTCCTGTGGCACCTTCAACAAACAGATTTGTTATCCTGTGATCTTTTAGGCCTGCAATCCACTTCAGCAGATGCGCAAAGTGTAATCCTTGGCTGGCTGGTAGGCATGCATGCGCGCACATTTTCTCTCCCTTGTAGAAGAAGAAAAATGAATAATGCACCTGAAGCTGAAGAGGGTTTGTGCCTCTTACCATGTTATCAAGCCATGGAGAGTTTCCTTCGGTGCAAGGGAATGTGAGAATGCCCACAGACCTCAAATGATAATGACTATCAAATGATAGTCCTGGACTGGACTACTCAGATTGCAGATAGAGGTGGCATGTTTGGATGCTCCCACCTTAGGATGAAAAGAAGCTTTCCTTTCAGTAGAAAAATGGCATGTCAAAGCAGAGCCAAGGCTGAATCCTTCTCCCTGATATGCTAGATTTCCACATGCGAGGAGGGTTTTCTTTATAGGAGAACATTTAAACATGTCCTCGCGTAATGTAAGACAGGCCAGTAACAAGCGGAACTGTTTGATTCTGTTAGTCATAAACTGGCGCTCCGGCATTTGCTGTTTGAGTATATTTGTTTTGAAATTTGTATTTCCTCCTATATCTGCTCTGTGAGTGTGTGAGAGCAAATAAGCATATCACACATCACCCGTGCCAAAGACGTGGAGCAGGACGTTGTGTGTGTGTCGGCCAATAGGCTGTAGGCCAGGAGCTTGACCTGAGCTCATGAAATGCTCAGTGTGTTTGTGAAAATGAGAAATGCACCCTCCTTTCTACAATATGGCTTTTGTCGGGCATCTGGCAGGACAAAGGACTGCTTGAAGTGTATTTCGAGGGAGGAGACCTTTGTGTACACATACAGACATTTTCAATGCCATGCTCCATTAAACAAAAAAAGCTAACCCCAATAAATTATGTTAAGTGCTGGAACAAGAAGGCAAATTGCTACCAGATTTCATAAAAGTAAACTTTTCTTTGGTCTTGCTTGTATACAAAATGCGGGACAAATAATGTCACAGCTTTGGAATGTACAGTGTTCCCTTCCCAAAGCATGTGCCTTCTGTGGTGCTACTGAGTGTGTGTGCGGTAACCTGTTCACAGGAGATGTGCCTCTAAATCATGTGAGCTCTGTAACAGTAGTTGCACATCTGTTTCCCTGCCCTGTATCAACATAAGAAGAGCCCTGCTGGATCAGGCCAAAGGCCCATCTACTGTAGTCCAGCTTTCTGTATCTCACTGTGGCCCCCCAAATGCCTCAGGGAGCACACGTGACAACAAGATGCTTGCATCCTGTTGCCACTCCCTTGTATTTGGCATTCTGAGGTAAATTTCTGAGGTAAAATTCTGAGGGAAATATGAGGTGAATAAAACATAATTTTCTATCCTGTCTGTGGGGAAGGAGCTATAATAACAAGGGCCCATCTAGTCCAGCTTCCTGCATCTCACAGTGGCCCACCAGATGCCTCAGGGAGCACAGAACAAGATGCCTGCATCTTGTTGCCACTCCCTTGCACCCGGCATTCTGAAGTAGCCTACTTCTAATGTAAGGAAGCTGCACCACCCATCATGGCCCACAATGGACTTTTCCTCCAGAAAGTTGTCCAATCCCCTTTTAAAGGCACCTAGGCCAGATGCCTCCTGTGGCAAGGAGGAGTATTCCTTTTTTAAAAGTATTAACATAAGAACATAAGAAGAGCCCTGCTGGATCAGGCCAAAGGCCCATCTAGTCCAGCTTCCTGTATCTCACAGCGGCCCACCAGGTGCCCCAGGGAGGCATGAGACAACAAGATGCTTGCATCCTGTTGCCACTCCCTTGCACCCGGTACCAGTAGCCCACCACCTTTGTAAGGAGGTTGCACAATCCATCATTGCCTATAGCCCACGATGGACCTTTCCTCCAGAAATCTGTCCAATCCCCTCTTAAAGGCATCAAGACCAGATGCCATCACCACCTCCTGTGGCAAGGAGTTCCACAGATTAACTACCCGGTGGGTAAAAAAGTACTTCCTTTTATCTGTTTTAACTCTCCCAACCCTCAGCTTTAGTGGATGCCCCCTGGTTCTGGTGTTTTGAGAGAGGGAAAAGAACATCCCTCTATCGACTTTATCCCTTCCATGCATAATTTTGTATGTCTCAATCATGTCCCCCCTCAGGCGCCTTTTTTCTAGACTGAAGAGCCCCAAACACTGCAGTCTTTCTTCATAAGGGAGGTGCCCCAGCCCCGTCATCATTTTTGTCGCTCTCTTCTGCACCTTTTCCAACTCCACTATGTCCTTTTTGAGATGCGGCGACCAGAACTGGACACAATATTCCAGGTGTGGCCTTACCATTGATTTGTACAGTGGCATGATAATATTGGCTGTTTTATTCTCAACCCCTTTTTTAATGACCCCAAGCATGGAATTGGCCTTCTTAATTGCTGACGCACACTGGGTCGATACCTTCATTGAATTGTCTACCAGCACCAGTATTCCTTTTTTATCTGTTCTAACTCTCTCAACACTCAATTTTAGTGGATGTCTCCTGATTCTGGTGTTGGAAAAGAACATCCATCCACTGTATCCATCCAATGCATAATTTTGTATGTCTCAGTCAAATCCCCCCTCAGGCGCCTTTTTTCTAGGCCCAAACGCCTCAGTCTTTCTTCATAAGGGAGGTGCCCAAGCCCAGTAATCATTTTTGTCGCTCTCTTCTGCACCCTTTCCAGCTCCGCTGTGTCCTCCTGTGCATCTGTGGTGCTGCTTACCTGATTCTGGAGCAAGCTGTATGGGTGGGAGGGCACCAGATAATAGCCAGCTGCCAAGCTGGTCAGGCCTGAGAGGGTGCAGATCTGCGGCTAGGCCATGTTTTGGGGCTCAGGTGCAGCGACATTCCAGTGTCTTCGCTGCCCATTTCCAAGGGCAAGGAGTCAGTGGTGGGCTTCAGCCTGAGCGGCAGCAATCCATGAGGGTCGCCAAAACAAGTGCATGCCTAAAACCGTTGGCGGGCGGGCTACCCCCTCTCTTGAGGGGCTAGGTAGCTAAAGACCTAATCCTAACTAGAGGCTACCTACAAAGTGTAGCAACATCAGCCAGGCTCCCTTGCAGCTTTTGAATGACTAGAGACCATGTGGAGGGGAAGAGGCAAGTAAATGCTTTGTTTTACCTTATTCTACTCATGCCCCTACGGGTCTTCTCTTTAGCTAGCACGAGCAGAGGCCAGGGCGTGTGTCGGGGCCAAAACGGACCAGAGGGTATCAGTGGAGCCAAAGCCAACACTTGTGCAGGGCCCAGAAACCATCTGTCTGCCTCCCAACATCCCAGAGTCCTTGCCGGTTCTGTTGCTATGGGAGGCAGCCGAGACTTGGCCACAAACCAAGGGTCCTGGCCGGCGTGGATTGGACAAGGCCATCCTCCGATACCTCATTACTATCCCCTGTGGCAAAGGCCCCCTCTCCCTGGCCGTGGGAACATCCTTGTTTCCCACCTACTTGCAGCTTGACCACCCCTGCAACGGCCCGACTCCTCTGTCATTCGTTGAGTTCTAGCCAATTACGCTCTAGTTAGAGCGCTTGCACTAACTTAGCAGTAACCCCCTGACACCTTCACGCCATCCGCCCAGCACCATGTAAGTTTTGTCTTGTTTGCCTGGCTTAGTTTTGGAATAAAGAGCTTTACCCTCTCAGCCTCGGACTCGACTTACTCCTTCCTCAGATCCCAAAGAACCCCCAGCCTGCTGCAAGAGCTGCTATAGGCTGAAACAACACTGCGGATGCCCACTTCCCGCACACCCCTCTTAGCCCCAATTCCTGCCTGATCCCTGCACCATGTCCCTTTCCATCTACCCCCTGCTGCCTCTGGTGGATGGGGTACTTGCCCCTGGCAAACGTGCCTGACCACCAGCAATTGGGCTGGCAGCCTATCTGCACTTGTTGGCAGAAGTGCTGACCTGTCTGCCAACTCCCACTTCTGCCCGTAGGCTGGTACTTTGGCTGTCCTGCCAAGCGGGCATCCCAGTTAGGATTGGATTGCTGATCTATAAAGGGGCTTTTGTACTGTTTCTTTTTTTCCTCTTGGTTTTCCCCAATACCTACTTTAATGTTCTATTTCAGTGTTCTTTAAACTGTGGGTCGGGACCCACTTGGTGGGCCATGACCTGATGTCAGGTGGGTCACGCAAAGCTGGGAGCAGCCATCTTGGAAGCTGCAGATTTTACTCTTGCTATAGTCCTTTTGTGAGCGTTAACAGTTGGCCATCACAATCCTATGGATTTGGACGGCGCAATTGGCAAGTTTGTGTACGAGTCAGTAACGGTGGGGACTCAAACAATGACACTCGGCGAGCTTTCCCACCCTGCCTATTTTAGACTTGGCTTCTTCGTCAAACGGGATTGCTAATTGGGCAGTCATGTTGTGCCAAATCGGCCTGGTGGTTTTTGTGCAGGAAGTTCAGTCAACCACCGGCTTAACTTTTTTTTCCCCTCCTGGGATCTCTCCAGCGTTTTAAGTTGAGTGATGAAGGCAAGTGCAGTAAGCCCTGCGGACACATATGGTATCCATTCCATATGTGTATTTATAGAAAGATGGGCCGTTTCCAAGCCCCCTCCCTTATAAGTTGACTCCCTTATAATGTAGCTCTTAAAATGTTGGAACAAAGGTATAAGGAAAAGAGGCAAATGCAAATGGGGCAACTCAAATACAGTGCTCGGTGCCTTTCAATAAATAAGTCAATGGGCAATGGTTCCAGTTGCTTTCTTACAGTGCAATCCACACACACCCTTTGGCTGACACAAACCACTTGCATCAGCCGCGCACTGTCACAAACGTGCTGTAAAGCTGAGCCAATGCGCCCAGTTGCATTGCCTCTGCACCGCTGGAGCATGCCTGCAGGAAGCCACTCCTGCTCTAGCCGGGTTTGGCTGGTGCAAGAGCTATTCTAGGCAGGAAGAAGGTGGGAGGGAGGGCAGAGTGGGGTGTGGGGCGGGTGTTAGGGTGGGCAGGGAGAAGGGTGGGCCCGATTTGGAGCAGGCGCAGATCCAAGCAGCCCCATAGGGGAGGCTGGTGCCTAACCCCGGGGTAAGGGGACAAACGTTTCGGTCTGCCTGTTCCAGCGCAGGTTAGGATTGTGCCCTTATTTCAATAAGGGGCTTTATCTGTGTTCTGGATCCCCCAAGCAGGCTGTCTCTTTTAGAACTGACTCTGAGGAGGCACGTGCTGGAATCGGAGCGTGTACAGAAGACATTTGTTGAAACACGCTTGCTCTATTTTTTTGTCGAGGAATGTTGTAAAATCCTTTGTTAGCTGCCTTTCCCAAGCTGAAGACAGTTCACATATTGCCACCCTACAGGCCATGAACTGAAAGAGTGCAAGCAAAACCGTAAGGCAATACTGCCCAGATGCAGAGTTTTCTACCCCTTCCGAAGGGAGAGAGCGTGTTGTTCTGGGGCAACGAATGTCGAGACCCTACTTCTCATCGTACAGGGCAATGAAATCCACAGCAGGGTTTGACTAGATGATCAGAGGAGGGGGGGTATGCGATGAGGAGAGTCTGTCTCGAAGATATGTGGGGCATTTACATTCCCCAGCTAGCACCATTCTGAGGTTTACCTCTCTGGTTGCTACCTTGGCTATTTTTGGTGCTGCCCTCATCTTTTCCTTTGTAACTAAATCACAAGGTATGCTATTCAGTAGTCTTATTCTCTCTCCCTCCCCCCGCCGAATAATTGCACATGGCAAAAATTGACCCAGGGATTCTGGCCTCCAGAGGGGATAGTTTTCCTGGGCTACCCAGTGTGCATTCTCGTCCTTGCCTGTGTTGCAGAATAGTTCCATGCCTCTCTGCCTCCTGGAGACATGACCGTGTGGTTGTGCAACCTTCTAGGACAGCAAGGCCTTCATTAGCGTGAGTTAAGGGCCGATTCAGATGTTTTGAAACTGATGCGGTATAATCCTCCCATGTCCTCAACTGGACCCCCTCTGGGTATCATAAATAGGGGTGTTGAAAACTGCCTTTTGGTGGTTAAAATATCTGAATAAAAACACAAAACACTGCATTTTTGGTGTTTAAGATATTTCCCAGAAATTGAAATAGACTTCTTTTCCAATTAGAAATAATACCTGTGGCTGCATCTGCTGACACTATGAGCACAATCCTATGCATGTCTTCTCGGATGTAAGGCCCACTGATGTCAATAGGACTTACTCCCAGGTAAGTGTGTATAGGATTGTGTTGCAGTTTCACACCACACACTCCAGAACTGGTTGAAACTGGCATTCCGTCTCTCCGTCTCCAGATCAGATAGAGCACCTGCGTATTCTTGAGGTGGTCAGCTTCCCAGCTTGTTAGTGCAACCTGCTACACAGTAGCTGAACTCCCTTTAGATAGTGTAACATAAGCAGGCAATGTTTCTCACGGGAAGCGCTGGCTAGCAAACATCCACTTTCTCATGAGATCATGATGTTCAAAGGGTCACCCCATTGGTGAACATGGGGCACAAGGGTCTTCAGGTACCCACCTACCAGATATAGTCTGACTGCACCCTTTGTTCTTCTGTCTGTACCATGTGTGCGCTGTAACTGAGAATGTAACAACATGCGTTGAAAAGCCGCTTGTACGCGGCAAGCCTTCGCCGGCTTTCGCTGACCGGCAAATAGAACTTCTCGCTTTCTGACTTTCGCTACTGAAACCAATAAAATGGCTTTGTTATTGAAATGTAGCGATCGCTTCGTTTCCTCCGCTCCGATCGCGCTAGGCAAGCGCTGAATGGGTCCACAAGCCCCCAACTCTGCTATAAACACTCCAAATAAACAACAGGTTATGGGGTCCATAACTTCAACAGGTTATGGAAGATTCAGCCGTAACCCTGCAGGGGTTTGCTGCGGACCCGATCCATGGAGCAGAGACTGAGTTGTGAATGTGGCTGCATCCCTGCACTCGCGGACATACTGACAGATGTCTGATGAGGAAGGAGCAACCGGTGGAATCAAAGAGGAGACAGAGGAAGACCTCGGAGACGGCGCAGGGGAAGAGGACGTTGGCGACCCAGGAGAACCCGAGCAATCCGGGGAAAGCGAAGAGGGCGAATCGGAAGACGACGATCTCGGACCTCTCTTTCCCCCAGCGGGACCTCCCGACGGCCAAGCGCCCGTCCCACCACCGCCGCTCGTCCCAGGGCAAGGTCCTTTCATCCCTCTGATACCACCTCAAGTTCCACCGCTGCAGCCCGCCGGGCCCGGAATCGGGATGGCGCAGCAACCTCCCGCCGCCCCGCCGGCGCCTTTCAACATTCTCATTCCACTTCTCAACGACAGCAACTATGTGCAATGGGCACACAAGATGCGGTTGCTGCTGGAAAGAGACGACCTTTGGCAGCGCACTCAAGCGCTTCCCACGAACGCTGCAGAAGAAGCAGCTGACAGGAAGGCGAAAGCGACCATCGGTCTCGCAATCTCGGAGGAACTCTTAGTCTATGTACGCGACCTTGGACACGCTATGGACTATTGGAACACATTGAAGGAGCTGTTTGCACGTGCATCCCTGACTTCCAGCATGGTTCTGACACGCAAGTTGTGGAGAGCGCGTCTTGAACCGGGAGGAGACTTACGGGTCCACCTAAGAGCAATGCAGCAAAACCTCAAAGACCTTGAGGCAATCGGGGAACGTGTTGAGGAAAGGCTCAAAGTTTTTGCAATCCTCAATTCCTTGGATGAGACGTGGGACATGTTTACCCTGACTTTGGAATCTATCCCTGCAGCACAACTGACTGTCCCCCATGTTGTCGCACGGCTTCTCGAGGAAGCGGACAAAAGGAAAGACAACCAACGGGAGCGAGAATTCCGAAAGGAAAGGAACAATATTCCTGGGAAAAAGCAGCAGCAGCCCAAGAATGAGTCCCAGGCGCAAGTGTGCGCCAGTGCAAGACAGTGCTATGTGTGCGGATCAACCCAACATCTCGCATACCAGTGTGCCAAGAAAAAAGGAGGCTCTAAAAAGAAGAAAAAACCCCAAGGTGAGCAGGGCACGGGGCAAGGACAGTTTCCAAAGCCCCATGCACAGCAACCCAAAGCGAGTATCGCTTTCGTGGGCTCAACGGAAGGTAGGCGCACGCGAGGATCCTGGCTGTTGGACTCGGGAGCAAGCCACCATATCGTAACATCCGCTGACTTACTCACGAGCAAGTGCGAGACAGACCGTGAAACTGTCGCACTCGCAAATGGGACGACAGCGCCAGTAGTTTGCGCTGGAGAGGTTTTTCTGCCACAACTGCAGGCTACCTTAAAGAATGTGCTGTGTGTGCCAACAATGTCTAGAAATCTGCTCAGCCTAGGCACCCTCCAAGAAGATGGATTTAAAGTGACTTTCCAAGACGGCGTCTGCACACTTGAGAGGGGGAATCTTTGTGTGGCTGTCCCCCGAGTGTATCGGCTGTTCGTGCTTGGAGCGGTGACAACAGGGAATCAACAAGCGACTGTGTGCTTCAATCAACCAAAGCACCGATCCTGTGGGCACGTGTGGCACCTGCGATTAGCACATCTAAATCATGACTATGTGAAAAAGACAGCTGAACTTGTGCACGGAATGGACTTAAAAGACTGCGATGCTTTTGTGGACTGTGATGTGTGTAAACTTACTAAATCGCATCGCGCATCCATCCCGAAGTTCAGCAGCCGCCAGACCCAAACCCCCTTGCAGCTGGTGCATATGGACTTAATCGGCCCTGTGAAAAAGACAGCAGGGGGGGCGCAATACGTTCTTACGCTCGTGGACGATGCTACGAGGTATAGTTTTGCATTTTTAATGCGCCAGAAGTCTGAGGCGTTTAATAAAATCCGCAATTGGGTCAGGTGGGCGGAAAGGCGGTTTGGCAATCGCATAGTGGCGATCCAAACCGACCGGGGAGGTGAATTTCTGAGTAGGGAGATGTCTCAATGGTTGGAAAGGCAGGGCATCACCCACCGGCTCACCGCTCCCCGCACCCCAGAGCACAATGGGGTGGCGGAGAGGAAAAACGGTGAGCTTCAGAGCATGGTAAGAGCGCTGATGGAGCAGTCAAAGCTACCCAAAGGGTTGTGGGGAGAGGCGATGAAATATTCTGTGTTTATTTCAAATAGAGTGTACCACCGTTCAATTGACGGGGTCCCCTACACCAAGCTGTTCGGCAAACCACCCAATCTTGCATTTCTAAGGGCGTTCGGGTCACACGCCTTTGTACATGCAGATCGGGAAACACGCAGAAAAGGTGATCCGCGTGCCAGGCGGCTGCAGTTTATTGGGTTTGAACCGAATTGCAAAGCGCTAAAATTCCTCAATCCTGACCACAAAACTGTTACAATATCCAACTCTTATGATTTCTCTGAGCAAGGTTTGCTGCCAGATCATGCTGACAGAACAATCAGCATCCCCACACAAGCTGGAGAAAGTGGGGGGGAGGCAAGATTAGAAAGCGTTCCCGATCAACCAGCATCACCTCAGCTCCAGCCATCTCCTGCCACACCAGCACGCCCTGACAGGCTGCTGGAAGAGGGGGGGGGCACTCCGGGGTTGGACACAAGCACGTCTTCAGAAGAAGGCACACCGGAACAAACTGTTCCGACCAGACGCATCCTCCCTCCAAGGGCTTTGCGTGGGGTCCCACCCCAAAGATTAACCTACCAGGTGGGGGTGGGAGAGGTACCCCAGACTTACCAAGATGTAATGGAGTTACCCCAAGCCCAGAAAGAGGAATGGATGCAAGCTATTCGGACTGAATTAAGGGCAATGCACGACTTAAAGGTTTTTGAGCCAGCAACATTACCAGCTGGAAAACATGCAATTGATTCCAGATGGGTGTTTGTTCTCAAGGATCGGGAAGGTGCTGAGCCATTAAAGAAAGCACGGTTAGTGATCCGTGGCTGTAAACAAATCCCAGGTGTAGATTTCGAGGAAATCTATTCACCCACACTCTCAGCCACCACGCTACGCGCAGCGCTTGCCGTAGCAGCCAGCAAAGGTTTCCAGGTTCACCATTTTGATGTTGGGACGGCTTACTTGCACGCAAACCTGCAAGAAGAGGTATACATCACAATGCCACCAGGTGTGCAAAGCGATTACTCACATTTTCGTCTCAGAAAAGCTGTTTATGGGTTGAAACAAAGTGGGAGAAGCTGGCATTTATGCCTTAAAGAGCAGCTGCAAAAATTGGGGTTCACCCCCTCCGCAGCTGATCCATGCCTTTTCAGAAAGGGAAAAGGGAAGGAGTTGTGTGTTCTTTTGTGTTATGTTGATGATTTGCTGGTCCTTGCAAAATCCAAACAACAGATCAATCAGATCACACTCCAACTTCAAAAGGCATTCACACTTAAATGTCTTGGTCCTGTCAACCAATACCTAGGGGTGGAGATCGAACGCACAGCTGATAGTGCCGGGTTTTCTCCTCAGTCAGGAGAAAAAGATCCACGATCTACTCCAGATATGGGGCATGCAAGACTGCAAGGTTGTATCAACTCCAATAGTGATGGGGAGAGGGGAAAAAGCAGAAGAGTCTGCACCATTTCCAAACCAAAACATGTTCCTTTCACTGTTGGGTTCACTCACACATCTAGCGTGCTGGACGCGCCCAGACATTAGCGTTGCAGTCAATCACCTGAGCAGAAAAGCTGCAAATCCCACTCAGGCAGATTGGATAGCCTTGAAACGCATTCTCAGGTACTTGAAAGGTACAAGTAACCACAAGTACCACATCACCCCAAAAGGAGCACTGCAATTGGAAGTTTTTGCTGACAGTGACTTTGGGGGGGATGACACAAGGAAATCTACCACAGGCTATGCCATACGCCTTGGGGATTGCGTGATAGATTGGGGTTCACACAAGCAGAAGACTGTAGCGTGTTCTACTCTAGAGAGTGAGTACACAGCCCTGAGTCATGTGACCAACTACCTACACCTGCTCAGGCAATTGATGTCGGATTTGGATGCTCCACAAACAAATCCAATCCAGATCTGGATGGACAACCAGTCCGCAATCCAGATTGTTGGGTCAGAACGAATCCGGATGCACTCTAAGCATGTTGACATAAAGCATAAACATGTCAGAGAAGCGGTCCAAAACGGGGACATTGACGTGCTTTACTGTCCATCGCAAGAGAACATCGCGGACGTCCTAACCAAAGCACTTCCTGCGCCACAATTCAAACAAGCAGTTCAAATGTTAGATTTGGCGCCAAAAGATGACTTCCGAGACGCAATGGGGGGGTGTTGCAGTTTCACACCACACACTCCAGAACTGGTTGAAACTGGCATTCCGTCTCTCCGTCTCCAGATCAGATAGAGCACCTGCGTATCCTTGAGGTGGTCAGCTTCCCAGCTTGTTAGTGCAACCTGCTACACAGTAGCTGAACTCCCTTTAGATAGTGTAACATAAGCAGGCAATGTTTCTCACGGGAAGCGCTGGCTAGCAAACATCCACTTTCTCATGAGATCATGATGTTCAAAGGGTCACCCCATTGGTGAACATGGGGCACAAGGGTCTTCAGGTACCCACCTACCAGATATAGTCTGACTGCACCCTTTGTTCTTCTGTCTGTACCATGTGTGCGCTGTAACTGAGAATGTAACAACATGCGTTGAAAAGCCGCTTGTACGCGGCAAGCCTTCGCCGGCTTTCGCTGACCGGCAAATAGAACTTCTCGCTTTCTGACTTTCGCTACTGAAACCAATAAAATGGCTTTGTTATTGAAATGTAGCGATCGCTTCGTTTCCTCCGCTCCGATCGCGCTAGGCAAGCGCTGAATGGGTCCACAAGCCCCCAACTCTGCTATAAACACTCCAAATAAACAACAGATTGCAGCCTATATCACCTACCTAGTACACTTTTAAAGCATTTAAGATTTAAAAAAATGAGAACTCAGAATGAGAATGTAGAATAGCAAATAGCAATTTGCTATTTTAATCAAGAAATTTTTTTGGGGGGGGGAAATCTCACCAAAAAACCACACCCCTAATCATAATACGAAAAACGTGGCTAGATGTCTTTGAAAACGGTGTTGTTTATTTTACTCGGAAGTAAGCCCATTGTGTTCAGTAAGATTTTCAGCTCAATTCTATCCACACTGGTGTCCAGAGGAGCAGCAGTGCTGAAATGGCTGCCACTGTATCTTAGGGGGCCAGGGCAGCTGCCAGCATAAAGCTCCAGCCCCCCACAATGGGGCTTCTTGAGTCTGCACCAGTTATCTTGCAGGTGCAGACTAGAGAAGCCCTATGTTGGGCTTTCCAGCCCAGTGTGGGGCATAGGATCTGACGGGGAAGAGACCAGCACTCCTGGGCTGGTCCTTCCTTTCAGTCCACCCTCCCCCACCCAGGAACGCCACCCCCACTTCCCTTTGGCCCAACAGCTATCTGTGCTTACCTGTTTACCTCCAGGCACAGCAACCTTGTCTGATGGCTGTGGGGCAGCGTGGGCCTCACTGCCGCCACTCCTTGCTCTCTGAGTGCCACTGATGTGCTTTACGGCTCCTTCGCGACCCCCAGAGCCAGTGGTTCATGCGTATCGTACGGGAAATAAAACACCTCTTAAGTATGACCCATGATGAAAATGTCACGGTACTGACTGCTCCAGTTTTCCATTTTTAAGAAAGCACTCCCTCTATGGAAATTTGACTTGGCAAGCTGCTTGAGAGGATTGTGCCAATTTGCTTCTGCCATGTTTTAATTGCCCTAAGTGTGTGATCCAACACCTTTTATTGCAATCCAGTTAATGCATTTCAAATGCCATCACAACTGCGATGATGATGATGGAGTGGCAAAAGGGCAGATTCTAATTCTTTCAATTCACATGTAGATAAGAGGATGATGTAGTGATGCTGGGCCAGTTGAAGATGGCAGCCAACTTATAGGAAACACTCTATAGCCGTAAATATAGAAACTCCTGTGACAGGCTCTGGGGTGAGAAACCCCTGTGTCGTGGAGGGCAGCTGCAAGTCAGAACGGAATGGGCTAGATTGGGGGCCTCCAAACTATGGCCTGCGTGCTGGATCCGGTGTATGGGGAAAGCCTTCCCCGTCGTGAGCGGCGTGGATCGTTCCGTCGTGCTGCCACTCCATTTTCCAGCC
>JAJKFI010000101.1:1880171-1898119 GCA_029204185.1 Lerista edwardsae | reverse complement strand
GGGGGGGGGGGAAGACGGCGAAATGGAGCGGTACACAGCGGGCGGGCTGCCGCTCACCCGTTCCTCCTGCCCAGCGTTCTGGCTGCATGACACCGCTGCCCCCATCACAAATTAACGCCCTCTCACAAAACCTCCACGACCATCCATTCTCTGCCCTTAAACACAGACAATGGATAATCCTTTCTACCTCTCTCTCAAGGCCATCGAGTTTCCCTTCCTTCATCCCTCATTTTTGAAAGTCTAGTTCATCTTCTTCTTCTTCTGAAGCCGCTTCTCTTCCCCCTCCCCAAATTAACAACAAAGAAAAAGCTGGAGCTGATTTGCAGGGTGACCTAATGGTGCTTTCATCCAGAGCGTTTGAGTGCTGGAGAAATGGCAGGCAAGAGATCATTTGGCTACTCAGCAGCTTGCTCCTTCTTCTTTTTTTGATACCAGTGTTGATTAACTTGACAGATCTTTTTTTCCCCTCTTATTAATTCATAGTTCTTGAACTTGCAAAAAGTGGCATTTGCTCTGTATGTGTCATATATTTGGAGGGGGGGGGAGGATGGTTTTAAAATCACTGAACTACATATGCCGGCTTTAATTAGGCGGTGTCTAGGCCTTTTTAAAAGGGCAGTGGAACTTCGTAAAAGTTAATGATGTCTGGCTATGTTTTTGCACATGGTAGACGTATGTTTGTGGGGCTTAAAAAAATGGGAGATCCTTGGCAAGGTGGTGGAAAAGCCCCCTGCTATATTCTGGCAACCTAGCATTTTGCTTAGAAGAATTCTAGTGTGAAATGTTCTTATACTCTTCTATTCCCCTGTTTTTCTGCTCATGAAGATGCTCCTGCCTGGTATGAGGCTATTGGGGCCAATTCACACATTACATTTTTGAGAAGTGCATGACGTTGTTTTAAGTGTGCATGTTACAAACAAGTGATGGCAAACTGGTATTTACTGGTGGTAATCAAGTTTAATGTTCAGGAACCTGTATTGGCATAATAATACATAATGTACAACATCAATCAATCAAACAAACAACTAAAACATAGACCATTAGCTTCCCAAAAAAACATAGACAGGAGGACTGTTTGCTCAGGACTTAACAATAAAAAGTAAATAAGTTGCGACACTTTTTAGGGTCCTGGTAATCAAGGGACGTGGTGGCGCAGTGTGTTAAACCACTGCTGCTGGGCTTTCTGACCAGAAGGTTTGGCAGTTCGAGACCACGCAACGGAGTGAGCTCCTGTTGCCTGTCCCAGTTCCTGCCAACCTAGCAGCTCGAAAGCACCTAAAAATGCAGATAGTTAAATAGGTACCACTTCAGTGGGAAGGTAATGGTGTTACGTGCGCTTTGGCATATAGTCATGCCAGCCACATGACCATGGAAGCTTGTCCTTGGACAAACGCTGGCTCTTCGGCTTAGAAACGGAGATGAGCACCGCCCCCTACAGTCGGTCACGACTACACCATTCGGTTGTGGGGAAACCTTTACCTTTAATCAAGTGAAGGCAAAGACCTGTATCATGTAAATGTCCTCATCAGGAAGGCGGGATTGTGTGTGAGAGAGCCCAGATTCAGCGCCTGAAGAATTATGGGGAAGGGAGGGTGTAGCGGGGTCTTAATGAAATCCACAAGTCTCCTTGGTTCCAAGAAGATTGTGCCTCTACAGCAGACCATGTGTGTCTCATGAGATACTGGTAGCTTGCAAGGTGCTTCCCAGTAGCTCACAGACTGAGCCGCCACGGCTGCCACCAAGCAGCCAGAAAGGGTGGGACGCTCCCTCCTTGGCTTTGCGCAGGCTCCAGTCTCGTCGTAGGCAAGACCATCTGCACGCTCTCGTCAAAGATGGGGCTTGGCCTTGGCCCAGCCCTTCCCTAGTTCTGCGCAGGTACCTGGTTCTGCTCAGATGTCCGCACACTCTTGCCGAGGGTGGGGTTGGGCCAGTCCCGCCCTTGGATGGGACAACGGAACGCCCCGCCCAAGTAGCTCTTCAGCTCTTTGGCATTTTGTAAAGTAGTTTGCGTACATCCAATCGTTTCCTACCACTGCCCTACAGCCTTTTAAAACCAGTAGCTGAAGGCAGAGGCGGATCTAAGGGGGGGCAAATCTAATCAGTAAGTTTTGCAAGAAGCCTTACCTTGCAGTGGCAATCACTCCTCTCCTGCACTGTTCTAGCCAATCCTCACAGGGAACAGCAACATCTTGGCATTGCTTACTGGCTACAGCAGCAAGGGAGAGGAGGGATTTACATGACAGGGTAAGGCACCTTGCAACACTTACAGATTTGCCCCCCCCCCTTAGATCCGCCTCTGGCTGAAGGGGCCTTCACAAAAAGTCCTTTCTTATGGCCTACTTTGAGAGCGCAATCCTAACCTGGAGTTAGGCCGGCACAGTTAGGACAGCAAAGTTTGGCTGGCACAAGGGACACCGTCAAGTATGTTTGGACCGCTCTCAGAGACAGAGAGGCCAGCAAACAGATGTGCACCATCCTCCCTGACTCCGAAAGTGGTCCAAATGCACTTTACGGTGGCCCTTGTGCCAGACAAACTTTGTTGACCTAACTGTGCCAGCTTAACCTCAGGTTAGGTTTGCACCCTGAATCTCTTTCCAATCAACTTTTCAGTTCTAGAGAGAGGCAGCCAAACCTCTCTCTATTTCCACACCAAGCACAATGTTTGTAAATCTCTTTCCCCTTTATCATCATTTCTTCTAAACTAAGCCCACCACAAACACTTTAGGCTTTTCCCCATGGGCAAGGCACTTCTCCTTCCCCTCCCTCTGCCCATTTTGATTGCCCTCGTCTGGCCCTTGTGGTTCAAGTCTTGCATCAGCCATGAACTTGCGGTATGACCTTATGTGACTAAGGTTGATTGTGATTTGTACGTCTATCCAATGGGAATAATAGTGATCCGCATTACAAGGTCGTTGGGAAGGAAAATATTGTTTAAAAAAAATTAAAAAAGGGAAAGTAGTATCTAGCTAAAACCTTAGTAGTAGGTGGAAGTGGGTAGGAAGCAAGTACTGTGGGACCTCTGTATCCACTGATTTGATATCCACTAACCACTGATACTGGGATACATCTTTAAATGCCTTGTAACAAGAGAAAAAAGCTAAAATCCCATTCCCCACCTTCCTACATTCCATTAGATTCTACTATTCACCCCATCTAGTGGCTGAATGTGGTATAGCGTCTATTCCAATGCATTCTAGGGTGACAATGGAAGAGCAAGAAACCTGGGTCTTTAAAGCTATTTTTCCATTGATTTCTGTATCCACTTATTTGTTCAGTATCCCAGTGGATAATGAGGGACAACTGTAATTGTGTTTTCCAAAGTGTTATGCTGGGCTGATGGTGCTGTCTCTTGGCATAAACTGGCACGAGGTTATAAAAAGCTTGACTGGAACCACACAAGTGCAAACCTCTTCCCTTACGTTACGATGTGGTGTGCTCTCTTCCAAATTATAGCTTGCGAGAGCTAATTACAAGGCTAAGACAGAGCTAGAGTTAAAATGATTACTGCTTTGGGATTTTGCATTGCTCATTTCCCAGACTACACCCTGGGAAGAAACATAAGAGGCACTGAGTTGATGGCCCATGGAAGGCAACGTCCCACCTAGTCTGAGTGCTTGGTGAGTTCTTCCTGTTCACTATGGCTGACCACTGACCATGTCAGGATGGAAATTGCCCAAGAGCCTCTGCCTGGCTTCTGCACTCTCATCTTCCTTGCGGTCTTTCTGCATGCGTATACACGTGCATGACAGAGATCAAGCCTTTGGATCTGCAACTATTTTCCCTTCCTGAAGGGTTGTCCCCACACATTGACAAAATGTTAAATTGTATCCTGCCAGGGGCAGGGAACTGTGTCTTCCTTTTTCCTTCCTTTGCTCCATAAAGCACTATGCAATTAGAAATAAATACTACCACCACCACCCCCATGTGTGCATCCAGTACAGTGTGCCATACAGACAGCAATAGGCTCCAGGTGACTTGGACAAGCGAGTTGAGCATTTCATTTTTGGGAAGTCAAAAAAGATGCTTACTTATTGCTCATCTGCCATGGACTCATAGAGCTGGATGAGGCAAAGCAGGCCATGATTTGGTTTATGGGCAGGAACTTGTTAAAAATTATCTATTCTGCATTAAAAAAAAATCCAGCGAGGTTTTGCTCATATTTTCATTGGTCATGTCCGTCCTTCTGACCATCACCCGGGGCATTTGCACCCTTCGTCCCCTCCCCAGGTCTGCCACTGGATTGAGATGATACATGTTTTGTTCCTTCACATGGGGTGGTGGGTTAAATGCACATGCACATTGCGGCACGTTCCTCCCAGAAACAGGAAATGAACAATGGAGCTGTAACTGGAGAAAGTGTTTTCTGGACTGGGAGAAAGACTAGATAGTTTGCATTTGGATTCTATATGTTTCATTTTGCTTCTTAATTCCAAGGGCCTGTTTTTTTGCCTATTTGAATTGCCTATTTTCTGTCTTTTTTCCTTAACAAACACTTGTTGTTTTTTCTAAATTTCAGTCTCTGTCTCATTAAGAGAAGAGCCCAGAGTCATTTTCCTCTTTGCATTGTTAGGGCCCAATCCTGTCCAACTTTCCAGCATTGATGTAGCCGCAGTGCAGCCCCAACATAAGGGTCTAAAGGGTACAAACATCAGAAAGTTGGATAGGATTGGGCTCTTAATGGACCATTCACTTGGCAAAATGTCTTTTCTGATGCAGTCTTTTGAAGTGAGTGGGGTGGGATGGTGGCCTGGTGGCCTGTCATCGGGGCTGGGCAAGCTCTTCTTTTGCTTGTCTGGCAATCAGCTTCAGTTTGGGTAAGTCCAAGTTGAAGAGGTAATCCCAGGCTGGAAGGGAGATTGGATGCCTTTACTCCCAAATTTCTTTGTAGTGGTAGCAAATCTACCACACTGGCAGGCTGGGACACAGTGTTGGTAAGGTGTATAAAAGTGCTGGGGAAAACGTGACACCTCACCACGAGGCAGTAACACCACTGCAGCCTCCCACACCTGCTATTTAGGGATTCTGTGTATTTATATGGAGGTTCCATTTAAGCATCATGTCTGTTGGCCAGACCTCTCCTCCATGAAATTTATGTCCGTTGAAACTATATCCATGTGGCTATCACTGCAGCAAGTTCCAAAAATGAGACTTTCTGAGCTCAGTCTTCATCAGTGTGGCTTCATCAGTCTTCATCAGTGTGGCCACCACTCCTTCGTTTGAAGTGGCAATGGCGTTGGGGGGAGGGGGAGAAAAGGAGCATCACCCCCAACTCTTTTCATGTGTAGCATCAGGTCCAGTTAGTGGTGTCCCAGGGGCTGTGTTCTGCTACCAGTTGCAAGGCCCTATGGAAAAAGAGAGGGGGCCATGTAAAAGCCAGCCTCTCAGGAGCACTTAACAGGAGCCCCAAACCCCCTAACACATGGAGGTAGAATCACTGGAGTCCGCATCTCTGTCGGATTAATAGGAACGAATTGAAGCCAGGGGGCGGGCTTAGCGGCCATGTTGTGGAACTCAAAACAATGCTGATTCCAAGCATTTCAGATTGGTTTGCGCGTACTGTTTAGGACTGAATAGTTTACTCCTGAAATAAAAACTTACGAAAATAAAAACGTGTGATCGTGTAGAAACATCATTGGTAACCTTATTATGAGTTAATATGCAATTACAAGGTTTAATTCCGCGTAATTATATTACTGAACATACCGGACGAAATGCTACTTGCTGTCTATTTAAACTCAGATTACACTGCTTTGAAAGACTTAATTTAAATCTACACAAGCAAAAATAAAGTGTGAACGGGAAGGAAAGAAAAAAAGGGGAGGGTGGGCAAAAATTGGATAAATATGTAGGAAAATTACATTAAAATCTCTTCACAACACAAGTAGTTGTCAATATGAGAGGAATTCTTTTTTACTTCTAGACTATTAAGAGTTTTGTTTAAACTTCTTGTTTAAACTTCTTGTTTAAAGTTCCGCTTTTATTTCTTCATACCAACTTCAGTTCGTGATGCAGGGATAATATTAACATGGAAAATAAGTATTTTTCTGGATTTTCATTTGTGAAATGTGCAAGTGTTTTTCTTTCCTAAAATATGGTAATTTAAAGAGGGTTGCATACTTTAGAACATAATATTTTCCAGTACCAATGAATCACAATGATTTTAATTACTTGTGCAAAGTAATCCCATTTTTCCGACAGCGATTAGCACACCCGTATGCAGAACACGCAGGCATGCTTGAAGACGTTGAGATTCACTTTTACACACGTGCAGGGAGATTTATATTCGTGAGTTCGCGGCACTCCTCGTCCTTGGCAGGAAAGTTCTGAGTCAGCCATATTGTGGGACCCGGAAGCTTCAAGAACATGATGTCATGCGGACTCCAGTGGTTCTACCTTCATGCCCTAACAGAACAACTCTGTAGCAGGGTTGTCTCCCAATTTCCCTTGAGGCCAGCTGTGAGTACGGTCTTCCAAAAGCAGGCAAACAGACACTGCTGATAATTGCCACCAGCTCTCCTTAACGCTGCTTCAATTCCCAGGGAGAGCTCTGGAAACAAGCATCCAGCAACAAGCCTCCTTTCCAAGTTACCCCAGCCTCACTCACCGGAGGGAGCGGGTTTGGAAATGGCTTTGCAAAATACCATCTAAGAGCAGTTCTACTTGCCCAGGATTGAGAACCAGCACCCCCCCAGTAAAACTGTTCCCCAAGATGTACTCACACTGAAACAACAGTAAGCTGATTAGCTTTATTAAAAGAAAGAAGACTCATTTGTGTCTTGTGCTGACTCCGGGAGGTATTGCCATTCCCCTGACCGTGCTTTTTAAAGTCTCACGAAAGGGAGTATAGCAGGTTGTGACTTCTCCAATACACGCATACATAAATGATGCAACCACTGGGAAATACGCAATTTCTGTGCTGACTGTGCGTTGACCCTTAAGTCTGCCCCCAAAGAAGGATTTCTGGAACCAGCAGCTCAGATCTCTAAGGTTTGGAATTTTCTAGGTGAACCTAGAGGTACATTACTGTGCATTTGGGCCTAGAGTAGACCAGGTGAGTAACCTACACCTCATTTACTTCAGCTGAATCTTAAATCTACCTGGGGACCCTTGCACCAAAATGAAGGAACCCGTTTCTTTCAGCCACTCATCAAACTTCAGAATCTTCTCTGTACCCCTCCCTTGGCCTACGGGTAGAGTTCAGAATCTTGATGCATAAACTTCTTGCATCGTCTGGGGCTGACTTGTCTGTCTGGGAAGGATGTGTGTCTCGTTATGACAGCTTGGATCAGCAGGTCATGACTGGCTTTAAGCCACGTTTCCCCCCTTGACTCGAGGTAGACAAGAATGATTGCCCTTCTGAACCCATTGCAGAAGCTCTGTGCTTAACAATTGGGTGGTGGTGGTTGTTGTTGAAGATGAGGGTGTGGCATGAGAACAAGGGGGCTTCTCTTTGTATGACCCTTCCTTTCTTTCTTTTTGGCAAGGATCAAGTTTTATTCCCATGAAGTTGGCCTATGCAATTTGTGACAGCAGTCATGCATGGTAGCTTACTGGGCCCAATTTACTTGTGGGCCCAATTCACCACAATTAACTTGTGGGCCCAATTCAGTGTGTTGGTGATTGAGTTTTAAATCCCCAAGCATCGCAAGTCCTACGTACCGTAAGGCAGTGTTATTCAAACTGTGGGTCAGGACCCACTTGTGGACTGAGGGTTTTTTAAATTTTGTTCTTCAGTGCTTTTGCTTTACATCATATTTTGTCCTAATCTTGCTTTCTGTCAGGGATGTTTCATGGTTGTACAATTGCTGCAATCCAAGAGTGCCAATTGGCATTTCAGGGGTGTCATTTTATGATGTCACAATGACAGCACTTCCTGCTTGATGATGTCACTTCCTGCCTCAACATCACTTCCAGGTTAATGACATCACGTCCGGTGGGTCCCACCACAAGTGCCGTTCTAAAAAGTGGGTCCCGGTCTAAAAAGTTTGAATACCACTGCCTTAAGGAGTTCCTTCTGACACACAGGACCGGCCTTAAGCCAATGTGGCCTATGTTGTCACAGTTTGGGTTCTCCTGCATTGCCGTGACAGACAGATCATTTGCTTCAGCCAGAATCTTTGTGGGCTGCATGCCAGTGGGGGGGGGGGAGTGCAGCTGCTGTTCATTGGCCGCCCACCTGGCCCTGCCTCCGGATGGCCTGAAATGAGCCTCTTGGAAGCAGTTGGCGCTGACGTCAGCATCTCATCGCCGCCAACTATTTCCAGGTACGATGGCAAGTGGGAGGGGCTGGTTTCACAGTGCATTGCAGTGTCTGCAATACCTACCCCCCCACCCAGGTAGCTAGGTTACTGGTTGCCTTCATGCCCTGCTTGTTGGATTCCTTGTGGTATCAACCAACCAACCATGGTTAGTTATTGTGGGAAGCAGGACGTTGGGCTGCATGTACCTTTGGTGTGATCTAGAAGAGGTGGTCTTGTGGTGTGTTAGAGTGCAGTGTTCTCTCCTTACAAGGAAACTTGACTCTGAAAAATCAGAATCACCATAGAACTTCAACATGCCTGAGGGTGCAATCCAGTGGTGGGATTCAAATAAATTAACAACCGGTTCTATGACGTCATAGCTGGAGCCAAAAAAAAAATGAAGCCAGCCGAGGTAAGCGAGTGGGCGGGGCCCGGCCATTTAACAATCAGTTCTATAGAACTTGGGTGAACGAACCCCCTGAATCCCACCACTGCTGCAATCCTAAACTGAGTTAGGCCAACGTAAGCTAAGCCAGAAAAGTTTGGCCAGCACAGGGGCCACCGTAAAGTATGTTTGGACCACAAAAGTATGTTAGGACAGGCATGCGCCATCCCCCCTGACTCCGAGGGTGGTCCAAACATGCTTTATGGTGTCCCTTGTGCCAGCCAAACTTTGCTGGCTTAGTTTATGCCAGCCTAACTCCAGTTTAGGATTGCACTCTGCAGGAACGGGGCCTGCAAAACAATATGGACGAATTCCACGTGCATCTTTTTTGTCTTTTCTCTGGACAGCATTAGCCAAGGTATTTGCTGATCTTATTTGTTAGTTCCCAGTTTGTTTTTGCACTGAGTATTCATTTCATTCGAGTTGCCTCTCAATTCTGTAGGCCTCTGTTCTAACGATCTTTAAAGAAGGAACAAAAGTCTTCCTCAGAGCAGCAACATTTGATTGCACTGGCTTACTATTAAGTTGAAAGTCAGTGTACTGAGGCAGACAGAAGGGCCTTTTTCTACATAGCACTTAATGGTAATAGGTAAAGTTTTCCAGGATGCATGGGGGAAAAAAACCTTGGAAACTAAAGTTGTTGGACATATAAGAGGAGCCAAGTCAGAACAGAGGTTGGCTGTCTTCTCTAGCACGGCTTTCATCAAATACACATAATTTCTAAGAATAAAATTAAAATGGTATGCAATGTTGCAGCGCTCCTTTGACTCCATTCTCTTCACCCCATCAGCAAGTGCCGGGGTTAGAAAAGGAAGACGATTTGGCCTGTTTCTCCTTATTACTTTCCTTTAATATCCATGGTTCCAAACTCCATGAGAGCTTCTTGACCAGTAATGGCTTCACTGGAAAGGTATATAATCATAGAGTTGGATACGACCAGTGATGTCATTCAGGGGGAACGGACCAGAACGGGCGTTCCAGATCCTAACGGGCTCCGTGGCTGGTTCCGGGTGCCAATCTAATCAAGACAAGTGCCAATCAAAAGTGAGTTCCTGTTCCTAAATCATTTGAATGACACCACTGGATACGACCAACAAGATCATCTAGTCCAACCCCCTGTCTGTGGCAGGAGATCTTTCTAGAACATCTCCAGCAGATACCTGTTGAGCCTCTGTTTGATCTTCAGTAAGAATCCACCACCCTTCAACAATCTGTTCCACGGCCAAACCACCCTTAGTTCTTCCTGTATCAGGAAGTTCTGCCTGATATCCAACCAGAATCTCATCTCTTGCCATTTGCACCCATTTGATCTAGTTCTCTCAGAGGCAGTTTTGTTCCTTCTTCGATGACAGCCTGCTCCGGCCCCTGGCAGTGGCTATGGGCTAGAGGTTCTTTTGGGTCAGAGGAAAGAGCATGTCTAGTCCAAGGCTGGCATAAAAGAGCTTTATTGGTCTATTTTAAAGCAGAAAGAGCATTAACTTACAGGAGTATTTCTAGGCATCTAGAGGCCTCTTCAGGCACAGACTTACATTAGTTTCAGGCATACAGGCATCTTTAGGCATGGAACTTCAATCAGCATCAGACAGCATTTCAGGCAGATGAGGTCTGCGAGCATGGCAAGGCCACCTCTTCAAGCAATGCAGCCTTTAGCATTGATCACAAGGAGCAAAGCCATGGCCAAATACAGAGGCTTTTATCGGCTGGGTGCTTGCTCATCAGAAAATCAGTGCTAATTGGCAAAAACAAACTATTTCACAGCACAGTGATATGTGACAAACTACTAAGAGACCTTTCATCTCAACAAGTGGGAGGCATTCTTCTTATTAGAAGCCCTCTTGTTATGCACTTGCGACACATAAGAGGCATCTTATCAGTCAAGTGCCATAGATAATAGAATGGACTGAAACCACTGAGGAGCTTAACAGATGATGTTCCCCTCATTAGGATGGGGGATACCTAGCTTAATTGGTACACATAAAACAAACATAATTTGGGGCTAAATATGCCACATTCCCTCATCCTTTCCTTGTAGGGTCAGGTGCGCACGGAGGCCCAAACGTGCCCCATGGCTGGTGCTGAAACCGCACCCCCCGGATGTCTCCCCGCCCCTGTGTGTCACTCAGACACGCCTCCCTTACCCTGGAAACACTCCATTTCCGAGCGTAAGGGAAGTGTGGGCGGGCGGGAGGGCCGAAAACGGTGCGGTCTTGCCTGGACGGCGCACAATGGCGCCCCGGCGCCCCATGGCTTGCGCCATCCTGGGCCACAGGTGAGATACGCACCTGTGTAGGGTTTGTTCTCTAGCCCTCTGATCATCCACTGAACTCACTCCAATTTAGCTGTATTTTTTTTTAAATAAGGTGGCCAGAATTGGACGCAGTAGTCCAAGTGAGATCTGCCCAAAGTAAAATTGGAATCACGACTTCCGGCTGATGTCCAGCCGCAATCTTCTCTCTTGCAGTTTGTACCCATTGGACCTAGTTCTACTGTCAGACGCAGATGAGGACAAATTTGTCCCTTCTTCCTTATGACAGAATATATTTGAAGACTGCTATCATTTCCCCTCTCAGGGCACAATCCTACCCAGCGCCGGAATGGCAAGGCTGGCCGGCCAGCGCCATATCCAACGCTGGGTGGGGGGAGGCTGGAGCCTCCTGTGGCAAGAGCCTCCCGATGCTGGAGCTTCCCTGTGCGCTCCTCGGATCTGTGCCAGCTAAAGAGCAGGTGCAGATCCGAGGAGACCGCGCTGCCCGAATCAGGGCTTCGTGGGCGGGCTTAGGGTATGGCCACCTCCCAAGCCCACCCAAGTCCTGCCCACATTCTCCCCCCTCCCACCAATCCCCGTGTCGCCCCGTCATGGTGCCTCCCTTGCGGCTTCGGCTGACATGAGGGAGGCGCTGTGCAGGCGCATGCAACTAGACCACCGATGCAACTAAAAGGATGTAACATAAGTACGTCCAGGCAGATTCTCTTTTTGAAGGGAACCTGCCTTTCAAGGGCAAAGCAAGGTCTGGCTGCTTGTCCGTGACCGAGCTGCTGCGCTTCTCTAGAAATTGGCCATTCGCTTTTTTCCACAAATCCCTTCTCAGCAAGCACATCTGCAACACGTAGAGCAGCTGTTTATTCAGAGACGTGAGGTGACTACGGGAATTGTGTCGCTCTGATATTGAGGCTTCCTGTTTCCTATTTCGCTATTACCTCAACTCATACATTTCCTACCTCTGTTCCACGGCAAGCAATGGCTTCCTGTTTTCTCATCCAAACACTCAGGGCACTGTCTAGCTTTCCAAGGGATTTTCCCTTTTAAAATCTGCCTTGAATCACCTTTCTGGATAACAGAAGAAGCTGCTGTGTGGGGTCAGATAGACTCTCTCTTTTACCATCTGCCTGGCAATAGCAATGTCCTTTGCCTCATAGTCCATTTTTAGGCATTGTTTTCCTCATTTGTCCCACTCTATCCTCATATTTTCTTTCAAAGTCATAAGGGTTGCAATCAGTGGTGTCATCTACTCTCTTGTAGATGGAACGCTCGGCGGGACTTAGAGTGATCGACAGCCCGTCGACTCACTTCCGCTTTCTTTGCGCTCCCCGCGCGGCTTTCCCCCGCCTCGGAGGGGGCGCCTGCTCGCCCAGGCACCCGGCGCGTCCCCCACCATCCCCCCTGGAGAGTGGTCCAAACAAACTTTGCAGGCTTAGCTTATGCCGGCCTAACTCGCTTTAGGACTGCGCCCTTAATCAGTTAACTGGTTAGATTAATAAGCTAAAAAATGTCCCTGATTAATTATGCTGAGTTAATTGTGTAGTATAGCCCTGCTACTAAACATGAGTTGTGTGGCCCTCCCAACAAGACCAGACCATCATAGGTGTGTTGCATCTCCTGATGTGCCAGGACATGGCATCATTTTGCAGGTGTTAATGCAGCAGCTATATGCAGCAATGCTAGCATATATGCTTATACTCACCGCTGCATACAACTCAGGTATTGGTTTTGCGTGAAAGCCTACCTGCATCTCTTTCATTTCTTCCTCTCTGCCTTTGCCACTGAAAAACAAAGACTTCAAGAAGAGCCCTGATCAGACCGATGTCTGTCTCGACAGCTATTCTGTTTCCAGCAGTGCCAATTAGGTGCCTTTTGGAAGCTCATGAGCAAGGCGAAAAATAATGGCTGCATCTGGTATTTAGCAGCCATTCCCTGCATCCACACAGGGACGTAGCTAAAGAAGTGCAGGGGGGGATGCAATTGCACCAGGCAACAAGCTTTAGGGGGGCAACAAGCTGAGCTTGACACTAGTGGCCAAAATGGTGAAAACCTTGGTATGTAAGAATAACATCACGTTATATACAAGTCTATGTGAAATTGAATGCAGAATGCAATGGAACAAATCAGTGTAATGTCTTCATTCTATCAAAACTTATGGCCAAGAAAAACAAGAATATGAAAATGCAACTGTGACGTCACTTCGAGTTGGATGTCACTTCTGGGGCATCATTTTGCGCTCTGCACGGGGCTACACTTTCATTAGCTACGCCAGTGCATCCATGTTTTTCCTTATCCATGGAGGTTCCAGGAACAGAACCCCTGCGGATAATGAGGGGTCATGGTATTTCCTTTCCCTTCCTCCCTGTTCCAAAACGTGTCATGGAACAGCACAGTCTCTGGAGCATAGCAAAGAACAACTGGTCCATCTTTCTAGCAGATGTGCCAGTCTTGATTGTAGCTGACGTTCCCGTACATTTCTTACCATTCTTGCAAGCAGGCTGCTCCAAAGGTCCCAGTTCTCAGGATAAAATGTTGAGATGATTCTTGGCAAGGCTAAAACCCTCCGCCCCTCCCTCCCTCCCCAGCAGTCGCACATGTCATCCTGGGCCTGCATTTGCTGTCGGCTGTACTGTAGGAAGCCCTTCAGCATATTCCGCAGTGTGCTAAGCTGGCAGAAATGTCATTGATTGGTGGGGTGACCTTTCTGTGACCAAAATTTATGCGGAGAGAAAAAAGAGAAATGTGAGACTGCATTTTAAGTCGGATTTGACATTTTCCTGTCGGTCTCTCGCAGATTCTTATACCAAATAACATCTGCACTTAAGCCTTAAGGGGGCCACATCTGTCGTACAGAGACCGAAATGGCCTTCCAGCTTTTGCAGGGTGTCTTGGGAACGTCCAATGGTTATGCGATGCTTCCCATCTCTGTAACTAGAGAATGAAACTTTCCCCTAAGCTGAAAATAGATACATCTCATATTTGTGAAGAAATACAGTGGATGACAGGGGCATGGTCCAGAGGCCCTTGATGATGCAGCAGTCTTGCTGACGTCAAGCAGAACTGAGACAGTCAGTGCCTGGATAGATGACCTCCTGGGAACCTTGTGCTTTTGCCTTGAGTTCCATGGTGATGTTCCAGCCGGGCAGCTCAAGTCACAGGCCATGGGTTGTTTTTGGATATCGGAGGAAGGAATATGCTCAGTCCAGAGTCAGGATGCAAAGGCACTTTATTTCTTCTAAAACAAGGCATGTATCCAGTGGTGTTATCCTACCGGTACGCTGGGCGGGACGTCCGGGTGATCGGCGGCCCGCCTGTCACGTCCCGCAGCGTTACGCCATTTGCGTAACGTACGCAAGCGGCGTAACTGGTTACGCAAACGGCGTAACGCAGTGGTACGCGACGGGCGGGCTGCTGATCACCCGGACGGTCCCGCCCAGCATACCGGTAGGATAACACCACTGCATGTGTCACCAAGCAAAGCAAAACTTACAAAGGGTTATCAGGTGGGCTTGGTGTGGCGCAGTGGCATGCTGGCATCCGAAGTCAAGTGGCTTTTTTAACCTAGGTTACAGCAAGCTTATATAGGCTAGGTGCTTGCTTATCAGCAAATCAGTGCTAATTGGCAAAAGCAAACTATTTGACAGCACAATGATGGATATCACTTGGGTCACATCATTAAGAGACCTTTCATCTCAACAAGTGGGAGATGTTCCCCTCATTAGGAGGCCTCTTGTTATGCACCCGTGACAGATAAAGACATCTTATCAGTCACGTGTCATAGGTAATGGGATGGCACGTGCCAACAAGGAGGTCAACAAGAGTTGTTTCCCTTATTAGAGAGGAGGGCACCTAGCTTAATTGGTATGTATGAAGCCTAAACATAATTTGGGCTTTGGAGTGGATAGCATCTTATTGCCCCATTCTCATAACATCGGCCATGGGCAGTGGCTAAAGTCTTTGTTTGGAGTCCAACTTCTCTTGCTTCTCATGGGAATGGCTCAGTGGTCACATAGCTCCCCCATCTCTGAGAGATGCACACAAGAAGGAGCACAGCAGTGGCTAGGCCTAACACTGGCCATTACAGGTGGGGAGTAAATGTAATATAACAAATGAATAGGCAGGTGCGAGAAATACCCTTACAGCAGTTCTTGCCAGACTATGGGCCACGGGCTGGATCCGGTGACAAGACCCTTCCCCTTCCCCCATGAGCAGCTCTTACCATTCCACTGCACTGCTGCTTTATTCTTCACCTGATCTGGGCATACCGATGCGCTGGGCAGTTTTGTCTACCTGGACATCCTGCCACAAAGCTTGCTGGGATGTTCGGCAATAGACATGAAGCCCAAAGCAGTAGTGCGGTGGAATGATAAGCAGAGGGGCTTTTTCAGAGCACAGAGGTCTACGGTTTGGAGACTGCTGGTTAAGAGCAGTGATTTTCTCTTTTTCATCTCATGGCAAATGGACAAGGGGCTAAAATTTGCAATGCACACCATTGGTTTTTTGACAATTGACCAGGCACACTGTGCTGCCAGTAGGGGGCCTACATTCCCAATGGCCCTACAAATAAATTACCTTCCCCTCAAATTCCTGTGGACCATTTGTGGCACATCAATGGGTCATGACACACAGTTTGAAAATCCCTGGTTTGGGACAAATGAGGCCAGGAAGGAGGAGTGCTGTGCACAAGAGAAGAGGGAGGGAGGGAGGTTGTGTGAAGATTCTTCGTTTGGGGGCTCAGAATATGATAATCTTAATTGTGCCAGGTTTGTAATAATGGAGGGAAGGGAGTTTTGCACAGATGCTGAGTCAAAATTGTGAGTGCTGAACCAGTGGATAAAGAGGCCCCACTAGTACGCAAGAATGTCCCTATTTTCACCCATGAAATATCAGAAAATATTTTTGTAAGTATCTATAGCCATAACCATGTGATGGAGGGCCATCATTCTAGGGCAAAACCAATAGTGCTATCCAGCCGGTACGCTGGGCGGGACTTTACGCTTGATCGGCAGTCCGCCCATTGCGTCATGCCACGTTCTGCCGCTTTCCTGCACGCCCCGGCGGGCGGGAAAGTGGCAGAATGTGGCGTGATGCAACGGGCAGACTGCCAATCAAACGTAAGTCCCGCCCAGCGTACCGGCTGGATAGCACTACTGGGCAAAACCCCTTTTTTGGGGGGGGGGGGAGAGGAGGAATGGAAAGTTGCATTAAGAGTAAATCTGAAAGGTGGGTTATGTTTTGATGGTGTTTTTCTGACTTAAGATGATTACATTATAGTGTAAAGGCTTCTTTCACATGGGGGCAGGAGCAGGCCATCTGCTACAGTTTGGAGCGTCGTGCTCTGGCCCACTTTCTGGAGTGCTCCTGGCAGCTGTTTGGAGAAATAACTTTGCCCCAGCACATTGAAGTTCTGTCCCCAAAGGCCAGCCTCAAGGAGGTGGTGCGTAATTTGCCTGGAAGCCAAGGTGCTGCTCAGCAGAGCAGGAAATTAGTGATGCTATTTGTAAATGCTGGAGAAATTTAGAGTGCAATCCTATCCAGGCACAATCCTAACCTGGAGTTAGACCAGCAAAGTTTGGCCAACACAAGGGCCGTAAAGCACATTTGGACCACTCTCAGAGGCAAAGAGGATGGTGCACATCTGTGTGTTGGCCTCTCTGACTCTGAGAGTGGTCCAAACATACTTTACAGTGTCCCTTGTGCCAGCCACACTTTGCTGGCCTAAATGTGCCGGCCTAACTCCAGGTTAGGATTGTGCCTTTAAATCAACAGTGAGAATGTTTGGGTTTTTTTCCCAAAGGATGAAAAGCTTTAGAAGGAGTTGGAGTGTCCTTTGCTATGTTAAATGGTGTCTAGGGCCCCCCAAATGACTCTTGTCATCTTGAAGATTGTTAGGCTCCTCAGAGAAGAAAAACACACACAAGTGGTTGAGAGTTTTGATTAGTGATTTCCAGACTGTGTACCACATCAGGAGCTGGTATGTAAAAGCCAAGCTACCTTGTTGGATGCACCCATTGATCTACCGCAGTGATGTCACTAGGGTTGGCATTGCCCAGTGCAAGAGCTCATTGTTCCACCCCCATGATGGACCTCTATACTAGACCATACAGAATAAATTATGTCTTACGCACAGCCTAAATGCAGTGGCATCACCAGAATTGGTGTAACCCTCAATAACATTAGTACAGATCTCCCAATAAATTGGTGACCAGCCAAAAGAAAAGTGGCCAACTTGATGACACGCACACAACTGTGAGCGCAATCCTAACCTGGATTTAGGGCAGCGCAGCTAGGCCAACAAAGTTTGGCTGGGACAAGGGCTACTGTAAAGAACGTTTGGACCACTCTTGGAGTCAGGGAGGATGGGGGACAGGATGCGCTGACCTCTCTGACTCTGGGAGTGGTCCAAACATACTGTACAGTGTCCCTTGTCCCAGCCAAACTTTGCTGTCCTAACTGCTGGCCTAACCTCAGGTTAGGGTTGTGCCCTGAATAAAAGTGCTAGTATTAGCTCTGATGCATGGAAATGAGAGCTGACTCATTCTCTTTTCTTATTGATTCCCTGATGTGTCATAACAACACCTCATTGGCTGTCAGAACAATCAGCCTTATACTTTTATAAAAATATAATTTTTTTATTAACAAATTAATAACAAAAAAATACAAAGGTGAATTTATACAGTAACTTGTAAACACATCTATCATCATAATAAGTGAAATGAAATAAAAATATTTTTTATTTTAATTTAAAATAGATATATCCTTGGATCATTTTTTGAGCAACATGTGATATAAATTTGGTAAGTTTTTTTTTTTTACAGTGGCCTGTAACCATAGGGCAAACAAATTATCAGTTCCATTCTATACAGCGATAAGGAGAATGTTGCCTTGCTTTGTTGCAGATGGCGTATCATCATAGCAGCTCTGTACCTACTTACCCATGTGATGCTATTAATAATAATAATAATAATAATAATAATAATAATAATAATAATAATAATAATAA
>JAJKFI010000101.1:1854834-1870740 GCA_029204185.1 Lerista edwardsae | reverse complement strand
TCTATCTATCTATCTATCTATCTATCTATCTATCTATCTATCTATCTTTGAGGAACGTGGTGGCACAGTGGGTTAAACCACTGCTGCTGGGCTTTCTGAATGGAAGGTTGGTAGTTCAAGACTGCGCGATGGAGTGTGCTCCCATTGCTTGTCCCAGCTCCTGCCAACCTAGCAGTTTGAAAGCACCCCAAAAATGTAAGTAGATAAATAGGTACCACTTCAGTGGGAAGGTAACGGCATTTTGTGCACTATGGCGTATAGTCATGCCAGCCACATGACCATGGAAGCTTGTCCTCAGACAAAACGCCAGCTCTACAGGCTTAGAAACAGATAAGCACTGCCCCCTACAGTCGGTCACGACTAGACCATTCAGTCGTGGGGAATGCTGTTATCTGACAAAACTCATTCTTTGGGACCACACACAGATGTGTGCCATCCTCCCTGGTCCAAACATGTTTTACAGTGGCCCTTGTGCCGGTTAAACTTTGCTGGCCTAACTGTGCTGACCCTAACTCCAGGTTAGGATTGCACCCTGAGTCAGTTTGCCAAAATGTAAAAAGCCATAGATCGAGGAGAAATCTAAGGCACGTATAAATGTGTGTGGTCTTATGATGTTTTGCTAAAAGATATAAATTTCTGTTTGTTGTGAAGAAAACACCCACAACCTTTTGATAACTGAATGCCCTCTGGTTATGTCTGCTGCTTGTGTTACTCGTAACATTAAACAGAACCAGAGTTAAAAATAGTTTTTGTGTTGAAATGCTTCTCTGGAGTCAAAATGTCCTTAGCTTTCTTTCCGCAGTGCTAACCTTTGTACCAGACAAGGGAAGAAAACATGCACAGTGTAGAACAAAAGAGTTCACATTTTCAGTTGCACAAATAATATTGGAGCACTGAAGGAACATGGTACCACTTTTGCAAACATGAGAGATCCTTTTTTTAGCATAAGAGATGCAAAAAGGCTTGAGAACCATTGATACAGCTCATTTGTTGAGTCATGGTGTCATTCCTTATGGTTTGGATTCCACATGGTGTCAGGTTTACGTCATATATTATGGGAGATAAAAGCATGATCGGATGTTTTTGCATAAATTCTACACTGATCTAAAAGTGTTTAAAAGTCGTTCTAAAAGTGTTTGCCTTTTATAATGCAGTTTTAGCAAATATGTGTATGGGAAAGGCGATATATAAATACGGTAATAAATAAATACCGTGCCGACAATCCTTTTTATATGCAGCCTCACTGTCTGTGATCTTGCTTATCTGCAAGGTGCAGAATTGCTACTTTCCTCGTTATCTGCACCTTGATCCTCGTTATCCACTATGCAGAGACACTATGCAATCTTGTTTAAGTGGTCCATGCTGATTGCAGGTGCCTTTCTGAAGATCCCTGCAGCCTCTGGAAGATCTCTGCAGCATTCAGAGGTCTTCTGGTACTTCCTGCTGCACTCTGCTGGCTTCCTGAGGGTCTCTGCTGGATTCTTCTGATGGTAGATAAGGTACCCCTTACACATAACCCCATTGATCCTATAGAATCCATGGTTTGTTATCTGTGAATTCGCTGTCTGTGAGGATTTCCAGGAACCTAACTCTAGCAGATAATGAAGATTGACTGTATATACAGATTTTACATTGTTATATGTGAAGCGACCCTCTGTATTAATTAACAGTGCAATTAAGCATAAGCAGGAGTCTGAATTTGCAGAGTTGTTTTTAATGCATGAAAACATTCCACTGAATGAAATTTTTGCCGGAGGGATAGGATTAGGTGCACACCCTTCTTGCATATGATCTCGCCCCATCTTAAGCTCCCGTCACGAAATGTGTTTATCATCTATTCAGGCTGAAATCAAGTTGTTAGTCTTCAAGGTGCCGCGAAAGACTTTGTTGTTTTTGCAGCAGCAGATTAAAACAGCTCCCCTATTGGACGTGGTTAAGATCTTATGGAATCATCTAGAACAGGGATAGGCAACCATTGGATGTACGTGAGCTACTTAACAAAATGACTAAGAGCGCAATCCTATACCTCCGTTGCGCCGGCGCTACGCTCTTGCCCTCAAGCACATCTGCGTCAGTGCTATGGTGCTGGACCGGCGCAAGCAGCAGTGCTGACGCTCAGGCACTGTCGCTACCATCAGCAGCGCCAGCCTTGCACCAGTCAAGCATTGGCGCCACTCAGTTGGCCTCCCCGAGGGCGTTCCAGATGTGTGCCAGGGGCGTAACTGGGCAGCACAGTGGGCAGCGATGCAGGGGCGAAGATGCAGGATGTCCGTAGTGCCATATCCTAAAGTCCATCCCTGGCTATGGTGTCCCCAATTCAGCACAGAACTGCAGGCGCAGATCCGAGCAGGCCCCTAGGGGCAACCGAGTACAAGGGGAAAACCTCCCCTTGTCCTGCATGTTGCTGCTGCCGCCTCCTAACAGGCTTTAGGATACTGCCCTGTTATGTCGGCCTTACTATGTCGGCCTTACTTAGGATTGGGCTGTTACTGGAGAAGAGCTACTGTGATTCCCCCCCATATCTAACTGTAGGGGGGGAAAAATGCCAGAGCAAGGCAGCAGGGCAGGGGATCTTTCCAAGAAGCAACACACACAGCAGCAGCACATCATTAACAAACACATCCTTCATGGCCCTGGTTTCTCCCCCCCCCCACTTAACTGTAGAAAAAAATCAAAACGGCAAAGGGAGCAGGTCACATCACCAGATCGTGCTTTGGAGGGCTGGAGAACTTCTAAGAAAGTTCTCCACTCCTCTGGGGAGGAGAGGCAGCCGTCTTCCCCTTCCCTTCCTTTCCCTCCATGCTTTGCTGCTCCGCTTCTCCCCATAGCAGGGAAGCTGCTTCTCCTACTGCCCTGTCTGGCCAGAGTCACCAGTCCCACTTCAAGCAGCCACCTCCCCAGGGCACGTGCCAGCCAGGAGCACACTAGCTCCAGGGTCACAGCTGGGAAGGCCGGGGTTGGCCGGCTTTGTACACTCCCCCATCCTTTCAGGCGCTCAGCGGCAGCAGCAGCAGCTCTGAGCCGGAAAAGGCTGTGAGCTACCAGCAACCACCTCTCAAGCTACCGGTAGGTCACAAGCAGTGATGTCATGCAGGGGGAACGCGGGGGAACTCAGTTCCACTAGTTAAAATAATGGCTGACTCCGCCCACTTCACTCTCCCTCCTCCCCCCTCCCAATTCCCTGCAAAGAGCTTTTCTTCTTGGTTGGCCGGCACTCAGAGGGTTAAAGGGAGCGACTCCGGATTCCTAGGAGGGCGAAGGCAGTGATGTCATTCAGGGGGAACGGACCAGAATGGGCGTTCCGGATCCTAACAGGCTCCGTGGCTGGTTCCGGGTTCCCGACAAGTGCCAATCAAAAGTGAGTTCCTGATCCTAAATCATTTGAATGACACCACTGGTCACAAGCCCCACATTGTCTACCACTGATCTAGAAGTACAGGTGAGCAAGTTCACAAGAAGCGCACAAACCGACGGTGGACGCCAGTGGAAAGCAGGTGTATGCATAGCCCAGATCTGTGGATAAGACTAGGAGACAAACTGATAATCTGACATTTAGGTACATTGTTACCTCTTCAGTCCAGAGGAGGACTGAGAATCCTGCTCTGGTGTAAATCATGTAAACACCAAGTACATATAAACAGGGCGGGCTCCAGAAGTGGTGGGGCCCAATGTGGGGCATTCCTGCGGGACACCCCACCCTCCCTGTGACCCCCCCCCCACCAAGAAAAGCACTTGTGGTGCTGCGCAGCACCTGGAAATAGTTGGTGGTGACATGATGACGTACCTGCCAGATGCTTGCAGGAAGCCCATTTTGGGCCATTCGGAGGCAGGGGCAGGTGAGACAGCTCAAGGTAAAGGTGCTCTGCTCGCCCCACTGTCTTACAGTTCATAGAGATCCTGGCTGCAGCAGCAGGCAATATGCTTGCTGCGCTGGTGTGGGCCCCCCAAACATGCGGGGCCCAATGTGACATCATCATCATCATCATATTTGTATTTATATACCACCTTCCTTAGGTCACCAGATTTCTCTAATGACTATAACTCAGTGATGTCATTCAGGGGGAACGGACCAGAACGGGTGTTCCGGATCCTAACGGGCTCCGTGGCTGCTTCCCGGGTTTTTTTGGGGTTTTTTTTCAACATTTGAATTTGAACTCAAAAGTGAGTTCCTGTTCCTAAATCATTTGAATGACACCACTGCTATAACTCAAGGCGGTTTACATAGGCAGACTTTATTCAGAAACCCAAAGGTTTTTACAATTTTTTACAGAAATGTTCTATCTTGCAAGAACTACACACATACAGATGGATCTTTCTGGATTTCGTCTTCTTTCTGGCCACCCGTTTGTCTTCTTGCTGGTTGATAAGCGGTTTCCCTGCTCCCACCAGAGAAGCAGCTGACTTCAGCACAACTCCCCCTCACACAAGGCAGCCGGAGACAGCTCAGCTGTTAATCAGTCACAATTTACAAGGTCTGCCGCTCACAGAGACTTCTGGTAGTCCCAACCTGGCGACCGTCAGATCTTCAGCTCTTATTTTCAGGCAAACGGAGGCATTAACCCTCTCTACTAAATCTTCTGCCCTTGGCCACATTGGCTTAAGGCCAGCCTTACATATGAATGTGCCTTATTATAAGAGTCTGATCGGTATGGTCCACTATTGTAACTGGCAGTCACTGTGGGATTTCAAGCAGAGGTGCCTAACCATGCCTAACTTTCCTAACCATGGTGCCTGGGATTGTTGGAATGGGAGATACCAGTGATTCCATTTTGCATGTAAAGCATGTGCTCTAACATTGAGCTGCGGTTGTTTTCCACTGTGGCACATGAGTCATGCATTCCGTGCAGTGAGATCCAGATGCAGGAGGTCCAGATAAGTGGAAGTGTGGTTGTGTGCCTGTTTCTTTTCAGCCTTTATTGGCATCAGATCTTTCAGAGAATGCACATAATGCATTATTTATGTTGCACTGTGGGAATGTTTTGTATGTCTTGCCCCCCCTTCTTCCCATGACACATCCTGATTCTGAAGCTGGTTTTATATTTTTCAAGAATTAAAGTTGCCGTTCCTTATGGCTACCAAGGGATTGTTCTAAATGGGAAATAAAATGCAGTGCTCTTTCAGGCCTGATGCAAGCATGCAAGTTTCTTGTGCCTCATTTCCATGTTTAAATAATGATGGGCTGTGAGAGCATCGCATATGTCAAATGAGTTGTGTGATGAGGGGGGGCCTAGCTTTAGAGCTGAAACAAATTTCCCACCCCATTAATTCTTCTGAAAATTCTCATTGATTAATTTAGATGTTAAACACAAATGTGAAAGTTGACACCTCTAAGCATTTGTACAGCCCTTTGGACATTCAAAGCACTGTACATAATGTAATCTTTACTTTATTTAGGGCGCAATCCTAACCGGGAGTTAGGCCAGCACAGTTAGGCTAGCAAAGTTTGACTGGCACAAGGGCCATCATAAAGTATGTTTGAACCATATTTGGAGTCAGAGAGGCCAGCACACAGGCATGCGCCATTCTCCCTGACTCTGAGAGTGGTCCAAACATGCTTTAGGGTGGCCCTTGTGTCAGCCAAACTTTGCTGGCCTAACTGTGCTGGCCTGTCTCCAGGTTAGGATTGCGCCCTTATTTTATTTGAGGAATTTATAACACCACCTTTCCCATGCTGAAGCAAACACCCAAGGCAGCTTACATGGGCAGGCTAGTCTAAACCACTGTTTTTCAATGGAATTTTTTTTAAAGCATATATACAGTTTTCAGTGATTCACCAAATCCCCAGTCCCAGATGTAGCCTTCACACTGTGGTTCTCCCCTTTGGCTACGAGCCATCTAGTTTCAGCTGGCAATCATGGTCAAGCCTAGACAGATCCTCAATGTTGTACTCCATTTTTAGCTGGCCTCATCACACATTCCCACACTGGCTAATCAGCTCCACAGTGACTCTATTCTGCCAGAACAGGTACTGTAGCTTGTCATACCCTAGCATTTTGTCTCCCATCCAAAAACAAGCCACAGATTCTCCTGCTTAGCTTTAGGCAGAACCAGCAACTCATATTTCAGTCCACACCTCCTACCTTCAACATCACCTGTTGAAGGCAGATCATTGTAGTCTTCCTACTGTGGATGGGGACTGAGCCCAAGAGGGATTGAGAATGGTTTACCTAAGGCCACCTAATGAGTTAATGGCAAAAGTGAAATTTGAACCATGTTCATTGTAGTTCAGATTCTTTACTACAGTGCGACACCAGTTCTCTATGCCTGATACTATAATACTTGCTTTCACTGTTTGATATAAAGTGGTAGTTGATTTCTAAACTACAATGATGCAAGGTGGGGAAAACAGTTTTATTTTTTCATGGATTTTGGTGTTTTCCAAAGTTGGAAGTGCAGAAAGTGTTATGTGTTCTTGTTCCAAATTTACCTTCTAATTCTCAATTATAATCACTTTAAAAGTGTACCAGGTAGGTGATAGAGGTGGTATAATGTCAGCAGATGCAGCCACAGTCATTACCCACACACCCCCATTAAATCTATATATATAAAGAAGAGCGTATGTATGTGTGTATGTATGTGTGTATGTTTGTTCCACATAGGCTCCGCAACGCCTGGACCGATTCGCGCCAAACCCGGCACGCGGGTGCCTTGGCCCCCCGAAACCATCGCTGCGCAGTTTTGGAACGGATCGCACCCCCACGGGCGCGGGTACAAGCGAATTTGTTGTTCTCTGAATGTGGGCGGTCTCTGCTTGGCAGTGACAGATGGCACAAGGTGTTGTGACTGTTGATCTCACTTTGAAAGTTTACTTTCACTGTATAACATAAGGCAATTGGGCAGGTGCAACCAAAGGCTACACAGATGAAACAACAGCATACACAGGAAACACCTGAGGGAAAAAAAATGACTTGCAATGCTACGTCACAGAGCTGCTACATCTAGAGCAACAGAAACAGTACAGCAGCGTGACAAAAGACTACACGATAAGAGAGACAGAGCTGCTACATCTAGAGCAACAGAAACAGTACAGCAGCAGGGATGGGACATATCAACACCCGGGCACACATGTGAGTGAGGGGAGGGGTCAGGGATGGGACATATAAACACCCGGGCACACATGTGAGTGGGGGGAGGGGTCAGGGATGGGACATATAAACACCCGGGCACACATGTGAGTGGGGGGAGGGGTCAGGGATGGGACATATAAACACCCAGGCACACATGTGAGTGGGGGAAGGGGTCAGGGATGGGACATATAGACACCCGGGCACCCATGTAAGTGGGGGTGGGGTCAGGGATGGGACATATCAACACCCGGGCACACATGTGAGTGGGGGGGGGTCAGGGATGAGACATATCAACACCCGGGCACACATGTGAGTGGGGGTGGGGTCTGGGATGGGACATATCAAGACCCGGGCACACATGTGAGTGGGGGTGGGGTCTGGGATGGGACATATCAAGACCCGGGCACACATGTGAGGGGGTGGGGGCAGGGATGGGACATATCAACACCGGGGCACACATGTAAGTGGGGGTGGGGTCAGGAATGGGACATATCACACCGGGGCACCCATGTGAGTGGGGGTGGGGTCAGGGATGGGACATATCAACACCCGGGCACACATGTGAGGGGGGGGGGCAGGGATGGGACATATAAACACCCGGGCCATCTGTATGCCTGGTGAGTCGGGGGGGGGGGTCAGGGATGGCACCTATAAACACCCGGGCGCTGCGCGGTTTTGGAACGGATCGCGCCCCTACGGGCGCGGGTACAAGCGAATTTGTGGTTCTCTATGGGTGGCTATGGGCTGAGCCGCAGCATTCCGAGGCTCTGATGATGTCATGATGAGATGCAAATGACATGCGGAATCTTCAGGCAGCAACTGAACTCTTGACAGTTGAAGACAAACAACAGCAAACAGGTTTCACGCAGGCAAACCGATACAATGTGTTCTGTGGACATGTGGGCAGTCCCTGCTTGGCAGTGGTCAGTTGGCACAAGGTGCTGTGGCTGTTGCTCTCACTCTGAAAGTTTACTTTCACTGTGTAACGTAAGGCAATTGGGCAGGTGCAACCAAAGGCTACAAAGATGAAACAACAGTGTACACAGGAAACACCTGAGTAAAAAAAAACAACAACTTGCAACGCTACGTCACAGAGCTGCCAGATCTAGAGCAACAGAAACAGTACAGGAGCGTGACAAAAGACTCCACGATAAGAGAGACAGAGCTGCTACATCTAGAGCAACACAAACAGTACAGCAGCGTCACAAACAACTACAGGATATGAAACAGAGGGCTACTACACCTAGAGCAACAGAAACAGTACAGCAGCAGGGATGGGACATATAAACACCCGGGCACACATGTGAGTGGGGGTGGGGTCAGGGATGGGACATATCAACACCCAGGGACACATGTGAGTGGGGGTGGGGTCAGGGATGGGACATATCAACACCGGGGCACCCATGTGAGTGGGGGTGGGGTCAGGGATGGGACATATCAACACCCGGGCACACATGTGGGTGGGGTCAGGAATGGGACATATCAACACCCGGGCACACATGTGAGTGGGGGTGGGGTCAGGGATGGGACATATCAACACCCGGGCACACATGTGAGTGGGGGGTCAGGGATGGGACATATAAACACCCGAGCACACATGTGAGGGGGGGTCAGGGATGGGACATATAAACACCTGGGCACACATGTGAGGGGGGGCAGGGATGGGACATATAAATGGGCCATCTGTATGCCTGGTGAGTAGCTGGGGGTCGGGGATGGCACCTATAAACACCCGGGCGAAGCCGGGTACATAAAAGCTAGTACTGAATAAAAACCAACCAGTTTTTCACAATAATGAGAAGTGCAGAAAACAGTATTATGTGTTTTTATTTAATTATCACTGTTTTCTCCCACCTCAAACAATGACATCTGAAAACTGGTTGGACTCTGAAAATATTTGATAGCTTATGCCGTAATCAATCGTCTTCTGCCCATAATCAAGCAACCAGCTGAACTGTCTGGCACCACACGACTGTAAGGACTACAATATGAAGCTGCCAGAGACCTTAGATTGGTTTCAGAGATTGTGCTCTTTGTCCTGTTTTTAGCTAAGATCTCCTTGGTGAGTAACAGTAACAGGGCATTTTGTTCTCAGTGAGGCCCCAATATGCTGGAATTCCTGAGGGCGTAATCCTAACCTGGAGTTAGGCCGGCACAGTTAGGCCAACACAGTTTGGCCGGCCCAAGGGATACTGTAAAGCACATTTGGACCACTCTTGGAGTCAGGGAGGATGGTGCACGTCTGGGTGCTGGCCTCTCTGACTCTCAGAGTGGTCCAAACATACTTGACGGTGTCCCTTGTGCTGCCCAAACGTTGCTGGCCTAACTGTGCCAGCCTAACTCCAGGCTAGGATTGCGCTCAAAGAAATATTGCCAATTCTTAGGCAAGAGTTGAAAACATTTTTATTGTGTATGGCTTTGTACTGCATATTGTTTTATGGGTTGAACCATGGGTTGTAAAATGCTGCTGTTTTAATTTATGGCGTATTTTAACGTTTATCTCCTTTGTTGTCTTTGGCTGGCTTTATACATTGTTAGCTGCCTTGGATGTGTTTTATTCAAGGAAGGTGGGATATCAATCCTGCAATATGTACACATGCAAGACAAGTAAAATAAGAATGACTGCCAGCAAATCTTAGGGTGCAATCCTATGAACAACGTTGGGCGGACGCAACATGCTTGCGCTGGCCCAACGTCACTTGCACTGATGTGGGAACACCGACCGGCACCCCCATGCCAACGCTAGTGCTGTTGGTCCGACACTAGCAGCAGCATTGGACCAACAGCGTCAAGTAGAGGTGCCACTCCTGTGCCAGCCAAACTCGGAGGGTGCAAGGGTGGTTCTGGGCCTGGGGAGGGTGGGCGGGAGGGCGTTTCTGGGTGGGGGTGAGCGGGCCAGTAGGCATCTGGCCGAGGGAGAGGGGCAGAGACAGGATGCGGCCATTACCCAGGCTGCATGTCCTCCGCAGCTCTGTGTCTGCTATTTAGCAGGTGCAGAACCAAGGAGACCGTAGGTGAGGCTGGAGGCTCCTCAGCGCACCAAAGCTGCACTGGATGCAGCGCAGGCCCACCATCCTTGCTATTCCAGTGCAGCTTAGGATTGCATTCTTACTGCACTCAAATTTCGAATTGTGAGATCAATAGCTCATGCCTACCTAAGTTCCTCTGCGCTGATACACTGGGGCCAGTACAGCTTGCACTGTATCTCACGGGGGAATTTGACAGTCTGGAGGTCTCCACAAGATAACGGGACACTTGCAACAGGAGTACGCGGACTTGTGCCAGCTAAATTGTTGGCAGAAGTCCAAGTGGATCTGTGTCAGCGGATTGGGCCCTGGTAGGGGGATAGGATACAGCATGCACTGCTATCACTGATCCTGCCCCCTTCCTGAGTCCAGTCACTGGTTTTATGGCTTGTGTTATGGGCATCTTCCACCCATGAGTCGAGGATTCATAGGTGAGTGAGACTGGAATTCCTGGAATGTTAGGAAGGAACTGTGTAATGTTGGAGTCATTTTGGATCTGTTCATGCATGCAGGTTTGCTCTGTCATGAATAGCGTTTCATTCCACCGTTCTTATGTTCTCCAGCTGTGCCTGCTTAACACAGGGGTTGCCGAACTCCGGCCCATGGGCCAGATCTAGAGTCCCCCTGCTCTGTCCCCTGCATGAACAGCTCTTATGTTCTGCCAGGGATGCTTGCAAAGACCCCAACTATAGCCTCCAGGGCAGTGATGTCATTCAGGGGGAACGGACCAGAACGGGCGTTCCGGATCCTAACAGGCTCCGTGGCTGGTTCCGTGTTCCCGACAAGTGCCAATCAAAAGTGAGTTCCTCTTCCTAAATCATTTGAATGACACCACTGCTCCAGGGGTCTTTGCGGCCAGCTGCTTCTGCATGGAACTCTAGGAGTAAGGCATGCTGGGATGGCAGACCTTGGAAGCGGCTGGCTGCAAAGACTCCTGGGGGCTGTAGTTGGGGGTCTTTGCAAGTATCCCTGGTGGAACAGGAAGAGCCGGTTGTGCCAGGGAAGCTTTTTAGCACTTCAGTGGCCTTCAGTTTGGAGACCCCTGGCTTAACAGATCCTGTATGGCACCAGTTTTCCCACCGCATGTCTCATCCAAGATGGTGGATGTGTACTAAATTTGTATCCAGTCAGGAAGCCGAATTGCCAAACATACCTATTGCACTGTTCGAATAACAGTTTCTTTATTTTGTTCTCTGGTACAAAACAAAACCACTTGGCTACCGAATACAGAGTTCTGAATAATGTATAATACTTAATGCCAGATTGGCACAACAGTAGAAACATTTGTGGTATTTAAATGTAAAATAAATGGGTTGTGTGGGTTACACCTCAACAGTCTAGAAAATCTCTTTTGAAGTGCAAAGGTTCAGCATTCTGCGGTTGGGTTTGATAGCTGCAGTACAGCTGCTTTCTCCTTTCCCCCACTATGAGGAGCTGCTCTCTCGATTCATGCAAAATAACTGTAGCTTTCCTTGGAAGATTGTTGGATGGTGGGTCTTCCTTATGCTTCTAGCAAGGACAGCCTGAGCTTTGGTTCCTGATTTCGGAAACCTCTCTTCTTCAGTGGGATTTGAAGTCCCATGTATCTAAGATCTGACAAATTGCTCTGTGGGAACTAGTTCTGGGTCCATCTAGTCTCCCTCAGTGGTCAGCCAGATGTGTCTGAGAATCCCACAAAAAGCCAGGAAAGCAGCATCTCTCCCCAGCTGTTTCCTGCCCCCCAACCTGGGCACCTGATCTGCACCGCACATCTCTCCCGACACCATAGGGCAGTGGTTCTCTAACCTTTTAGCACCAGGACCCACTTTTCATCATGACAAGCTGTCCAGGACCCACTGGAAGTGATGACATGGCTGGAAGTCCCATCGCTGGGACACCAAAGCCTGCTGATTTCCTGACATTGCAGCAATAAGTTGGGTTATTTCTCAGTCATTTTCCAAAAGCAAAGGGAATTAGAAAAGGAAATCAGAAAGGAAAAAAGCAGCAGCCCATTTACAACCTTGACACAAGCAAAACAACCACACCGTCCTCCCCCTTTCCAGCATCCCATATTTTCAATATGGCTGCTCTGGATGCTTTGCGACCCGCCTGAAATTGGCTCAGGACCCACTGGTGTGTCCCAACCCACAGTTTGGAAACCACTGCCATAGGGGTTCTACATCGTAAAGATGAGAGCACAGGTTTGTGGGCTCATTGTCAGATCTCATTTGGGAAAGAACCCCATAAATTTTCAGGTGGCCTTGCATTGGGGAGGAGAGATGGGATGGCGTAACAGAGAGGCTTCCACTGCATCAGATGAAGGAGGCTCGAGCCTGTTACGGCTTCACCTGGGTGTGGAATGACCATTCTATCCCAAATGGTATCTCTGGGAAGCCTCACTTGTGAATGACAAGTTTTGAGAAGAGTGAGGACTTCTGCAGTGTGACATTTTTAGCACAATCCCATGCACGTCTCCCCAGAAGTACAGTAAGTCCCATTGTGTTCCATGGAGCCTATTCCCATAAAAAGTGTGCATTCAGCAGGGTGGAACGGAGTGTATCCTTTTGTCCATCATCCTGCTCTGCATACAGCTTTCCTGCCTCCACCTTGGCGCATCAGTATCTAATCATATAGGGGGCAGTAGAACCCCCACCAAAATACGCATCAGAGGACAACCCTTGAAAACGAACCTCAGGGGATCTTAGATAACCAGGGAAGGTCAGAACTGCCGTGCTGTGCTTCGGGACTCAGCAGTTTGACACTGAGGGCGTTTGCACTTCTAGAACATGTGAGCCTTTTCATTTGGTGACACTTTGATTTCCAGGGGGTTTGCATGAGGGCTGCAGTCCTCAGACCGCATCCGGTGGGAGTCAGTGGGGTCGCGCTGGAGTCAGTCTAGTGAGGCTCGCAGGATTCCTTTACGAGCAAGTGTCAGGAAAGAAACTTTCATGTTGGGGTTGATTTGTTGTGAATGACCAGATTACGGAGCGGGGAAAAAAAAAAGAGTCACTTTCTTCCTCTGCAAGTTCATCCACGCACACCCGGCCTCTCCCTTCCTCTCCTCTGCGCCTTTTCTTGTCAACTTAACATTCCCATTAATCGGAGAAAGGAAGCCCTTGCAGGGAAGCCATCTAAACAGCTTTGCTGCCTCGGTCATGCTTCCTAATCGCTTTGCAGCTGGAGGGGGGGGCTGCACTGGAAAGAGGCTGGGCTGCTCCCAAGGGCCGGACCGTCCTGATTGAAGTGAGCTGATCGAAGGGGAGGGACGCTTTGCCAGAGAAGGTGGAAAGGAAATGCTTGAGCCGTGCCGTCAGATCAGACCCTGTGAGCCAGCAGGCTTCAGAGAGGCATCTGACTACAATTGAATTCCAGGGGATCTTTCAACCAGTTTCCTGACTTCTTGCCCCGTTGACTAGTTTGAGGAATCTAGAGTAGGGCTGATGGGTCCTGGAACAAGAAATCAGTGGCAGAAGAAGACTGACGTGTTTTTTTTTTCTTTTGGCAGCAGCACGGCAGGTTCCTGTGTTGAACTATGCAGCCCAAACCTCCCTTATTTGTTTGCTTTTTACTGTTGTCCTGTCCCCATCACCGTCAGCCGAGGAATTAATGCTCGTCACCTGCCTAACTGAGCCGAAACCTCTCCTCTCTTTCCCTTTGATGCCTCCCTTGCATTTTGCAAGACGGGGCCCGGCTCTGACAGCTGAGCACACTGCAACTGGCAGAGCAGCATCAGGAATGCGCTAAAGTCTATTCATGCTCCTCTAGCCAGAGGCAGCGAGGAGGAGGAGGAGGAGGAGGAGGGGAGTGCGCTCTCCCAGCCTCTTGGAGACTCTGTAACGGAGCTGCTCCAGAAGGCTTTGCTTTTTTAAGGATAAACAAATCCATTGGAGGAAAAAAGTGCTTCTCGGACAGAGGCGGATGTGGCAGTAGCTGCAGCTGGGTCTCCGTCTGCCTTGGGTGTTTGAGTGGCTTCTTGTCTTGGGTGCCAGCAAGCGATTAAACTAATTAACAGACTCATGGGATTGCTAAACCACCCGCTCGTGGATTAACCCGGACACACCAGCTGCTCCTTGTAGAAATTCTAGGGAGGACGAAGCTATCAGCAGAGGAAGAGGAGGCGGCGAGGAGGAAAAGGAAAACCTGCGAAGGGGATTTAAAAGGAAAAGAGGTATAAGTAACACAGCCGCGGAATTGCAGAGGAGCAGGCAGGCGTGTGTGTGGGTCCCTACGCAAAAGGGCTTGGCTTGAATGTATCTGGAAGCAAGAAAAAGTTATGTAACTCAAATGCCATTTCTGCACCGGCTGTGTTTTCTCCTGTACCGTACGTGTTATTCCAGAAAGCAATTTTCACAGCTCGTTATTTGAAAGCCGGCTTTTGGTGACTCAGGTTAACTTTGCTTACTGTAGAGAGTGCCACAGGTATGCGCATGAGAGATGCTGTGTGTGGCGTGCCTTTCCCTTGCATGGCTTTGCAAGGAGTATTTGCAGTTGGAGCTCATCTGATTTAAAGCTAGCAGGGTGCATTTCCAAATGCCCAGGTGAAAAGATAGCAGAGAGTGCAATGCTGTGATAAGAGCTTGGCTTAAGAATGTGCTGGGGGGGGGAGGAGGAAGAGGAGGACCCCTTCTAAGCGAAGTCCCGCTGTGTGTGTGTGCTTTGATTTCCATGATCGCTCTGGGAGTTCTCAGTAATGCAGAACTGGACTATATTTTGGGCAAAGCATTGTTTATCATCTCGCATGAGATTCTGTTCTGGCTGTAGAGCAAACAGCACCGCTGCCCAAAACCACTAAACACTTTATTGGGAGAAAACTGCTTTACAATTTAAACACGCCAAATTTAAAGACATAGCCAAGCCCGTAAAAAGGTTCCCAACATCTCATATGCTGGTGGGTCTTGCAAATCATTTTCCATAGGAAAAAAGGAGGGAAGTTTAATAAAGAAACTGGGATAGATCCTTCCCTGCTGTGTTCCATTGTAGGCAAATGATTATTATATAAAGAAATGCATATCGCAAGCTGTATTCTGTCGGGTTTGTGTGAACGTGTGAGAGTGAATAAAATAGCTGGAGTTAACTTGGTCTAGTGGGGCGGGTCGTTTTTAATAGGGCTTTTGATTTTCGTGGCACTTTGCCATGAAGTTTTTGCAGGCTCCACTTGCCGAGATTACCTTGTGTTGGCGGAGGACAGGCGTGGTTACAACTGGGCTGTTTTTAAAATGCACACACAAGTGTCTGGTTAATTCTGTATTTTGGCAGAGGCTCGACTTGCAAACGGGGCGGCAAGAGCAGCCAGAAATATTGTAAATGAGACTAATAAGTAAAATATGGTTTCGAAATAAGAGGCAGCTGGGGCTGTTAAATACGCGATTGCTCAAGGGCGCCTTCCCCGTGCCAGTGGCTTTTGGCCAATGGGTTTGCACACTGGGAGCCTGGTGGCGGGCTGGTCTTGGCAAGGGCCAATGCCCCGATTACGACTCTACGCTCTGCAATTTGGACAAACGGATGGATGAATAAATGAATAACCAAGTCTTATGAAGACCACCTAGCAGCTCTTTCTGCTGTGCGGCTTGTGAATAGTGTCTCATAAAGAACTCCCTCTGAAACATTAAAAAAAAACAACCCGAATGATAATTTTAAGCAGCGGTGTTATTCACCCGGTACGCTGGGCGGGACTTACCTTTGAGCGGCAGTCCGCCCGTGGCGTCACGCCGCGTTCCGCCGCGTTCCTGCCCACCGGGGTGGGCGGGAACGTGGTGGAACGCGGCATGACGCCACGGGCGGACTGCCGCTCAAAGGTAAGTCCCGCCCAGCATACCGGGTGAATAACACCACTG